>OY744536.1:92707675-92712675 GCA_963556195.1 Sepiola atlantica | reverse complement strand
TCATAACTTACTATATATATATACATGCATATGTATATGTGTGTGTGCAATAAATATGCGTGTATATTTGTGTTTTCTGCATTTGTTTGTGTATATGAATTGAAAGTTATATTTGTTCCAATGAACTGAATGGCTAGGTACATTATTTTTCTATTGAAACATATATGAATACCGCTAATCTCCCTATATCTCTTATAATACTTTTTTTTCGGTTAATGGGCTTATTTATATGCTTGCATGTATGGGTATGTGTGTACCAGCAAGTATATATGCGTGCTGGTACACATTTTTCTTACGTGTGTCTTATCTCTTTCTTATATTTATGTTTCGTCCGCCTTCAAAGAAATGGTTTCTATATATTTAACTCAGTGCGTTTCGCCTCTTTCAACAAGATTCTATGAGAAATGAAATGTTATGTTTTTTTATGTTATTTTTCTCAGATACAATTTTCATTTTTTTTATACTATTATTATTCTCACGACTCAAATGATGTGTCTAAATCCTAACACACCACGATGGTTCATGCCACCTTTTAGATATACGTATCTCTCTATATGTCTGTCGTGAAATTTCTCTCATGAAATGTGAGAGAAATAGACCCTGTACTCTGATTCAGAAGAAAGTCTCGATCTCCTAAGGGATAACACCTTACAATATACCTTATTCTCATGAATAACCAGTTCATTTACTCTTGAAACGGCCGACCGTAAATAGAACTTAATAATTATTTTGTATAGATAAATGTTTCTTTATCCATAGACATCAGTATGTTTCGCGTTTTTCTTTTCGATTACTAATATGGAATTATCAAACCGGATCGCAAGTGGAACGATTCGTACCCACGGATTATTGACCTGCTTTCGTACTCGTGAGGCTAACGACATAGTCCGCGTTTAAAACTAGATACATTATTTGTATTAATGTAAACACAGTTTGGGTGATTCTAAATAGGATTCTATCTCACAAGGGAAAAAATCAATCAACGCAAATATATATATATATATATATATATATATATATATATGGGAAATGAAAAATGAAAAAAACAAGATATATTTTTTATATATTCATCAACGTTTCGTCTTTATTGTAAGACTTTCTCAGGATAATAATTTGAAGAAAAATGTAATGCAAGTACATCGATATTTTGGGTAGACATGATGGAAAGATAAACTAAAGTAGTAGCCGTAGCTACTGTGAGACCTGAAGGAGAGTCCAGGTTGTGAGAATCAGTGGTGGCGAACAATGAAATGAATATGGAAAGCTTTAAGTGGGTACCATTAAGGCGGCAACGAAATGGAGAGGGTTGAGAATATAATTAGAACTCGCCTTAGGGTGGGGCAGATGTAATGTCTACACAAAATTTTAATGCACTTGCATGACATTTATTTAAAAATGATCATCCTTATTTTTATATATATATGTATTGTGACGTGTAGGAATATGAATTGTTCTTTCTGTCAAGAAAAATAAGTTTTTCTTGTTGATGATAGGGAGAACAAAATTTTCGACTGATGCCTTCAGTCTTCGTCAGTGTTTGGGGTGTGCGTGTGTACGGTTGGAGGTTTCCCCAGGCAATGAGGGAGAAAGAGTTAAAAATTCATGAATTAAATATATGTATAAATGAGCACACGCAGATATACGCGTCCACACACACACACGTAATGGGACGTGTACATGTACATTGATGTATACACACACACCCACACACACCGACACGTGCCCGTGCGTGCAAGCATACACACATATATACATACACACATTCACAAATAACCTTGCTTCATCACCAAGCGTAAAAACCAACATAATTTTTAACGCTTACTGCTGATCTGGGCTCGCGTGCAATCTGACCGCTGTTTGAATAATTTACTTGCTTTTTTATTTCTCTCTTCCTTTCTCTCTTACTGCTCGATACACACACACACCCACACACACACATACAAACACACACACACACCCGCCCGTGCCCATGCGAGCAAGTATACACATAGATGTATGCATACATACATACACAGATAACTCCATTTAATCTCTTAGCGTTGTAGTCGACTTAATTGTTCACAATTACTGCTACTGCGTTCAATTTAACCGCTAATTGAATTATTTACTTGCTTTTTTCTTTCACTCTTTCTTTCTTATATATATATATATATATATATATATATATATATATATATATATATATATATATGTGTGTGTGTGTGTGTGTGTGGGTGTGGTTGTGTATATATATATATATATTATAACGCATGGAAATAGGTTGGCAACGTAATAGAAATTGATAAAAAAAGGGAAATGAAAAAATATTATTTATGAATACATCAACGTTGTAGTCTTATTGCGAAACTTCCTCAGGATGATTTTTTGCAGGAAATAATACACAAGTACACATCGTTTCAAACAAAGGTTTTAGCTTCGCTGGGCCTGAACACCGCTTATAACCACAACCGCCAAAATTGCCCCGACGCTGTCTACTGTTAACATTACTTCTTACTGCAATCATCGATTTCTAATTCATAATTAATTATTTGAAACAATTTCTTCTTGTGTCTTATTTTAGAACCATGTTGAAAAACATATATGGTTTTTCTTTTTTTAAATTTCTATATATATATATATATATACATATATATATATGTTATGGTGCTGTACCTACCTACAGAGAACTAATGGACTCGTCCACCTTATAAATACGGGAAGCACGTGACACTTGTTCTCTTCTTCCCAGGCAAACCGGCAATGGCGGTTGAGAGCACATCTTCTTGTAATATCTTTCTTTCTATTATATAATATATACCTTTGTTCATTTAAACCATGTGTTCCTGTGTCATTCATTCAGCCTTACCCAGGTCCACAACAATATATGTGCGTGTGTGTGAGAATCATACATGTATACATATGTGTGTGTGTCTTTTACGATTTCCGCTATATTTTTTATGGGTGTAATTTAACGTCGTTATTGTCTATATTTGCCAACATCTTCCAAACATAGGGCAACATAGAAGAAACCTCAGACAATCGAAAATGACGTCACATCCGTTCGCAGCTGATGTTGTCTCTTGCTCCTTACTCATAACGAAGGCAGACGTAAAAATAAAAACAGTGAGCCTGCTGCCATTAGAAGGAATAGAGTCGCAGAAGCCCAAAATGGCCTGACACTCTGTTAAGGCTTAATTCTCTATCTCCGGCACACACCATTCAATCTTTGTCTCATGTTTATATATTTTTTAAAATCTAAAACCGTCATCCACACGTTATATTTCGACGGTAAGTTAATCTACAGCGACGAAGGGGCCGAGATACACAAGACAATGGCGTAGACGAAACATGGGTACCAACATTTCGAAAGGTAAGCAGTAATGCAACATTCGGTCGTGTGTGAAACAGTCTCAGGAGCTTATCAGATCTTTAATCGATGTACTTTAGTTTAAACATATCATGATGTCAGTCACTTAAAGAAGTAAAAGAACATGCATATACTGTTTCGTTATAACACAAACAGTTCTGCCTGCTAGAGTCACTCATGCATAACAATAACATTAACTATTATCAGCTGATGTAGATTAAATAATACAGCATTTCTTACAGGGATGTTGTACTAATTCAAAACACCGACGGATCCACTGTACACAGATTTTATAAAAGTGAAATGTCAGCCTATCTGGATGAAACCGCGGTACATTTTTGAAATACGTAACATATAGTTTTCAAATAGATTATATTAGCTTTCACTGCTCTGCGATTGAGTACTTTATTGATTTATTTTCAATAATACTTAACACGCACACACACACACACTATATATATATATATATATATATATATATATATATATATATATATATATATATATATATATTACACCAAGCCCCTTTGAGAAATTAAAGTTGAGCACTCTCGGGAATGTTCGTCGAACACTCTCGACTAGTCTTCAATATGTGTCTGCTTCTAGGTACATATATATCTTAATTTTGCTTAATTACGTGACAGTTTCTGTTGGCCTAGTGGATATGGCGACTTTTTGTAGAGCCTGTGACTCTGTGAACAATGTTCGCGCCTCCCGACCGTCTGAAAGTGTTACTTTCTTGCACTGATGTGAACAGTAAGCTTAGGGCTCTGGCGTCTATAGGTATTGATTATGTGATATTTATTTATTTATAAATATTGTATATATATATATATATATATATATATATATATATATATATATATATGAGCAAGTAAAAGATGAGAAGAGAGAGTGCATAAAATATAATGTATTAAGTAATCAGTTTTTCAAAAGAAGGTGTTTCGAATAAAATATAATTTTGTATTTCATCCTATAGCCATGGATTTTCAAAAAATGATATATTATCGTCAAAAGAGCACAAACAGAAAAACTTGAATTGAAATTACAAAAAGCCATGAATTGAAAATATATAAGAAGAAAGATAATATGAAATAAATATATACGATGTAAGAAAAAAGTTGAAACAGTTGAAAATATAAGCAAATGTTCATCGTTGATAACGCTATGACATATCATAGCAGCTGGCTGCTAGTAAGCTAGAATCCAGGTCTGAAGGTGTAAAACATCGTTGGAGTTTTGGAAAGGCTAAAACCATTAAATGGCCCAACAATTCAGTTGGTACATATTGCTGTGTTTAAAAGTTAACGGTGTTAGCGGTGTATAAAAGCCATGACGACAACTTCTATGGAATTTGTAGAGATTTTTCATAAGGAAATATTCAATTACAATTAAAATAATAAAATATAGTTTTACTCCAGTAAACAAGCCATAAGATAAGACATCATTAAGACACAAATAGAATACATATTGCATTGGGCCGTAAAAAATATAATTTGAAATCAAACAGGCAGCAGAGAATCGAAATATGAAGCAGCAAGTTACCGTTATGTGAGGGGGACGGTAAAAATAAACGTAAAAGTTTTACTTAAAAAAAAACAGATTTTAAAACAAAACAAAAAGCAGATGTGGGCGAGTAACTTAGGGCTGTGTA
>OY744536.1:92692675-92705175 GCA_963556195.1 Sepiola atlantica | reverse complement strand
TCACTATAGTTTACTTTTAGTTTCATATTTATTCTACATATGTATATATATATATATATATATATATATATATATATGTATATAGATTATAAAGTTAAAGTATACATGTGATACTTCTTCATGACAGTAAGCACCATGCCAAATATTAGATTTCTCAGATGGATAGTCTTCGAGTTACGTCATGAACTATTGTGAAAAAATGCCTATATAAGACTTTAGCTCATATTTATGTAGTCAGATGAAGTTATTCAATCCCACGACTTATGTATGATATTGTTTTGTTAATAAAAACGTACTGGAGTCTATGATGTGTTTATTTCAGTGAACTACATGTTATTTTTTCACTAAATACATATTTGTTCAAACCTCAGTGTTCTCATCCTTTAATAAACTTATCAAGCACGATGAGATTTCAGATAATATTTGCGTGTGGTTACGTTTAAATAGCCTTTACTGTTTTTTGTGTGCGAGTATGTGGACATTTGGTTGTTATTTAAGTGAATGTCACGTTATTTTATGTGCGTTAGTTTTTGTTAACATCTTTGACTATTTGCGGAAAAAATGAGTTTCGTAATAAATACTTGTAGTTATCAAATGGGAATCTGAATGTTAAGTTTATTTAACCTATCCATTTGCTATTTGGCACACATTATATATATATATATATATATATATATATATATATATTTATATATATATATATATATATATATATATATATATATATATATATATATATATACGTATAGTTTGGAAGCAAATTGTTATTAAGACAGGCTTCATTAAAATCCACGAAGTTCTGCTTTTTTTAGATTTTCTTGGTTAGTCGTTCGACTCTTCGAGCGATTTTACGAACGTGTGGTAGTAGCTGGTGCAGTATAGCACCCATCGTTATGGTTTGGGTCAAATCTTGAGCGCTTTCGGACGTCTCGTCCATCTTCAGAAGGTTGATTTTAGCTAATATGGGTATTTTTCCGCTTCCATTTTTATAGCTTTTTTTCTTCTTTATTATTTAATTTATTTATATTTTATTGATTTACACATGTATAGATTTTTTTCCTTAAGTGTTAATTGTTAAATACATATATATATATATATATATATATATATATATATATATATTATTTTATTGTTGAATATAAGAGACTACTCATGTCTAGATATCCTTTGTTAGAGCCTTTCAATAGTCCGAATCAGGATCTTAGTTTCGGCAAATTGATCAGCCAATTTCCCTCCGAAACTAAGATCCTGATTCAGACCATTGAAAGGATCTACCAAAAGATATCTAGACATGAGTTGTCTCTTTTATTCAAGAATACTCGCCTGCAAGAAGAGATGCTGCCTAGATATACATATATTATTTTAGAACATTTAGCATAATTCTTTATTATGAATTGTGTTTTATATGAAGCTGTCATTTATACGTTATGTAATTTAGGTGTAGTAGGTATTTGCTTAAAATTTATGTTCATGACACTGTTATTACTGAAGATAAATCAGGTAAACACCGATGCTAGAAAAAACATTAAGGTGTGGTTTGCGAGATTGAAACCGAGTTGTGTGTAGAGCAGAATACAACTTGAAAAAAATATTTATTTTTTCTCATTAGAAGTATTCTTTAACTGTAGTCTCCTTTTTTTCCCTTGCGTTATTATTGTTACATTTTGTGTACTGTAATTCGAAAAATAAAATCTATCTCTTAGACTCTATGTATTTAATGCGATAGATTAACAGTGCACTTTACTGATGTAGTTAGGCTGCTCGATGCAACTGATGTCAAGAGGAAAGTCAAAGGCAGACAACAACGAAATAATCTATAAATAAGCATAGTATAAGTTGATACGTGAATGTTTATAAGTTTATGTTATGGGTTGTTCGAGAAATTAGCAACGCTCTGCAGTCGACCTTCCAACTTATTCAACTAGGGCACCATATCAAAAAATGTATACAATGTTAAGATCAGCCCAGACAATCACCTTATTACCCACTGAGACGTTGTAACGAACCATAGCACGACGCCCCCCCCCTCAATGATGTTAGAAAGCCACGATAATGATGGTTGATTCGAGTAATTATAGGAATTAAATATATTATATGTGTACACAGCTTTATCAATTCGTAATTAAAAAATAAAACATTATAACAATGATCGTAAACTATTACATTTAACGATATTTCGAAATATTATTTTTAAGTGAATAAATATTTTCTATATAAGCTATGCTATTTCTATTTGTTTCTTTGTAAGTCCTCTTTATTATGTAATTTGAAATGCTTAACTTAAAAGAAGGTCAGTACGACCTTCTTTTAAGTTAAGCATTTCAAATTACATAATAAAGAAGGTCAGTACGACCTTCTTTTAAGTTAAGCATTTCAAATTACATAATAAAGAAGGTCAGTACGACCTTCTTTTAAGTTAAGCATTTCAAATTACATAATAAAGAAGGTCAGTACGACCTTCTTTTAAGTTAAGCATTTCAAATTACATAATAAAGAAGGTCAGTACGACCTTCTTTTAAGTTAAGCATTTCAAATTACATAATAAAGAAGGTCAGTACGACCTTCTTTTAAGTTAAGCATTTCAAATTACATAATAAAGAAGGTCAGTACGACCTTCTTTTAAGTTAAGCATTTCAAATTACATAATAAAGAGGATTTACCGTTTCCGTTTGTTTTTTCATGTACTAAAGATTATTTTGTGGAAATTTGGACCCTGGGCGAAACCGGGTAGTATCGCCATTTTATATATTAAGAAATAAGTATGGTCCTCTCTTTACAAACTAATTACTTTGAACTTTTTTTGCCCTAGAACATTAGACGTATTATTCCTTGACAGATGGCCCCTATTTTTGTATGTTTTATCGCCGATTTTATTCATATAACTAAAGAGTAACTTTATCCCCAGCAATTGCATATTTACTTTTTTTTTACTTCATCTCCATGCTATGTTAACTTTTTTTCTCTCTAATACTGAAGCTTTAGTAGTGTTCTATCTATTTGTTATCATTATTATGACGATCGTCATATTTGGAATTTTTAAATATTTGGTGTATGTTCGTTTGAACAGATAAAAGCTTCCAACTCTGTCTCATTATTACAAACTCGTTGAGGAAGGATCTTGTTTTATTTATCTACCTCCCACAAGGTAAGATTTGACACAAGGTCGGAAAAGTGGGATTAGATAAGCCAGTGCTCGAGAGGTGAGCACTCTGGCCATTTAAACATTTCCTGGGCAGCCCCGTCGGCATTCCCCGGCAGGGGCGCCTAAGACGGTAAGCAATAAACTTACTCCTCCCCAAAGAGGGGAGGCGAAGCCTGGGAGAGTGCACCTCCTAGAACTGCACAGGACCGGCAACCCCCATTAGACCGGCGTAAATCCAGACCCAAAGGTCCGAACAATATCGATCTATTAGGCGGGGTAAAACACCCTGGGTTTGAGGAAGAATCTTGTTTTATAATGAAACTAGCGGAACCCGTCGCCCGGCGTTGCACGGTAGAATTTAGTACCTATTTCATTACGTCGAATTTAAAAAAACGGCCTATAGTTCTTTCTCCACCCCTACCCCCTATACCGTGTTGGCGAATGTTGTAAATTTAAAAAAAAAAAAAGTGGCAGAATGAAATGGGATCGAACGCCGAAACTGTCGATCATCAAACCTCCCTTGTTACCCACGGGACCACGCTTACGATTTAAAAATAAATGTGTAAATAGGATATTAACGTTATGGTTGTTTGTTGACATGCGTGTTATGTTAACATTTACATTCTGCCGACCAAATGGAAACTTCAACAATGACGCGGTGTAGGTCATTTTTTGTAAATTCATTTGGGCAATTTTTCTATAATATGCGTGTTTAATGTGTATGTTTTTGAAAATGTAAATGTATCCGCGTCTACCAGTATCTTAGTGCGTAATGAATTAAATAGGAAGTCGATTCGATCAAGAAATGTTATCCGCCATGTTGAAGCATTAAATGTTGCAGAGAACTGTGTTCGTTAATTTCATTCGCTTAATTCCGGAATGAATTTAAATGTAGAAGGTAGAATTAGATAGAACGTAATCTGATATTCGCGAATAATCATCGGAGTGTAAGGGAGCGGTTGTTAATTTTTTGCGTATTGCTTAATATTGTGTAGTAAAATAATGCCAGACAAATACGACATAACAATGGGTGCTTTATGAACATTATACTGTGTTTATTAGTTCCCGGTGTCGATGAGTGTAGACACAGTACAGAATTGTTAGGGAGAAAAGTTTTTACTACCACCTATATGGAGTTGGTATTTCGGAGAGTCGTGGCGGCCGGGCCGAATGTAATATTCAGTGTTAGTTTGGAAAGAAGAATAACAGATATACTAAAACACGCTCGAGTGAATAAGTGCAATGTAATTGTGAGTTCAGTAGCCCGTGATGCATGTGGTTATTTTCCTATTCTCCGAGAAGGTGTAGGGGAAAAAACGTCTCTACTTTATATATTAGAAAAGAAGATAAGATACCATATTTACACAAAAAAGTCTACATTAACTATTGATCCGCGGAACCCCGTTGAAATACAGCCGTGCTTTATACATAAATTGTTAGCATTTACTGGAAATACTATTAATTTTGAATTAATAAACGGTTGATATGCCCAGAAATATTAATCAACAAAATCAGCCTTCTTATCATGAAATAATTGTCATTGTCAGATAAGTATTAATTAAATAAAAAGAAATGTATATTTGTTTATTCTGTATTTAAAATTGTAACAGCTAAATTGTTTTTAAAACCATAACTATTTACTGTCACTTTGCTGTAAAATAATTGTCAGTTAAATGTAATTCAAATCAATAAAACTGATGTCAATTTTTTTAATGTATTTTTATTGTACTGTTTTAATCATGATATGATTTTGGAAGAATCCATTTTAAAAATGGTAATGTCGGAATACTTCTACTGCGACACCAGATTTATCACTAACCATCAACATTTCCGATCAAACGATACATTTAATGTAAATTTGTGTAAAAGGTGATAACGTACGTACACACATTAGATGGTTAAGGGTGTTATTATAAAGACATTTCTCCCGTCGTCGTTCGCCATCCGTATTTGTTAGTTTATACTTCTGCGTAAATGTTTATCTTTATTTGCCATCGCGTTTATCTATCGTTCGTGCGAGTTTGAATTTGCGCACAATGTTTTTCTAATGATGTATCATCTCAGAGATGAGGCTTGTCAGTTTTGCCAAATTGACACCTCACGCACATCAGTCGCACATCTTTCTTCTTCTTCTTCTTCTCCTTCGTTTTTTTTTCTTCTTTTTGTCTTTTTTTATTCTATCGTCTTCTGTTCTTTCTTCGACTTCTTTTTCTCATTTTTATATTTCTACTATTTTCTCGTACGTCTTCATGTGTTCATTCTCCGTGTTATCCTTTTTTCTTTTGTTATATTCTTCTTCTCCGCCATCGTCTTCATCATCATCTTCTTTATCATCATCTTATTATTATTATTCTTCTTCTCCGCCATCGTCTTCATCATCATCATCTTCTTCTTCTTCTTCTTCTTCTTCTTCTTCTTCTTTCAATCTTCATTGTTTAGATTCCATTAATTCTTCTATCCTTTTCGGTTAATTCTATATCGTCGTCTGATTCTTGATTTACTCATTTTCATCACGTCTTTCTTTTTATTAGTCGTCCAGTTTTGACTTATGCTGTTATTATTTAACTTCGTGTAATTCTTCATATATACTTCTCCATCCTCTCCTTTTTTGATTATTTATTCTTATTCTACATATTTAGATATTACTCATACTTGTTCTCTTTATTCTTCTTCATATCTTTTTACCATTTTTCTTTTTCTCTCTAATTTCATTTTATTCATCCATCAATTCTTCTTCCGTTTCGTCTACTTCGCCAAGTTATTCTTGTTCTCCACTTTTCCTCTTCTTTTTTATTTTTCTCCGTATTCGTTTTCTGTCTTTCTGTTCCTATTTATCTTCTTGTATTCCCCTGTTTTTTCTTAAACTTCTTTTTTTCATTTATTCCCGTACTTCTTCATGTTTGTTCTTTTTCATTTTTATACTTTTTCATTTACTTCTTTTTTCCTTTTTTCTTTCAATCCTATTTTTTATCTTCCACAAATCCTTCTTTCTTTTTCTTCTATTTCATTATTTGTTTCTTTTTTTCTTTGTCCGCGCCATCATTTTTTTCTTCTTTCAATCCTAATTCTTTATCTCCCCAAAATTATTCTTTCTTTTTCTTCTATTTCATTATTTCTTTCTTTTTATCTTTGTCCACGCCATCTTTTATTTCTTCTTTCAATCCTAATTCTTCATCTCCCCAAAATTATTCTTTCTTTTTCTTCTAATTCGTTATCGTCATTTCTTGATTTCTCGGTTTCCCCTTCTCTTTCTTTTTCTTCGTCTTCAATTTCTGGTTTATGTTGTTCTCGTTTTCCTTAATAACTTCTTTTTCTGTAACTTCTTTCTTCTCGAATTCCTTCTTCGTTTTATACTGTTTCCATTTGTTTCTTTTTTCTTGTTCCCCCGCCATCTTGTTTTTCTTTTTTCAATCCTTATCCCTTTTCTTTCAATAATTCTTCTTTTCTTTTTTCTTATTTCTACTATCGTCACCGGATTCTTGATTTCTCCGTTTCCTCTTCTCTTTTTATTTCTTCGTCTTCTCTTTCTGGCTTATGCTGTTCTAATTTTCCTTACTGTCTCCTTTTTTTCATAAACTTATTTCTTTCTCATTTATCTCTTGCTATTTTTTCTCGTACTTCTTCATCATTTTTCTTCTCCGTTTAATCATGTTTCATTTTCTTGTTTTACTTCTTCACCGCCATTCTTCTACTTCTTTAAATTTTCAATTATTCACCCCTTCCTCTCAGTCTGTATCTTCTCTTATTTCTTTTCTTTATTTATACTTTACTATTATCACCTTATTTCATTTTATACTTTATAATTATCACTTTATTTCTTTTTTTGTATGTTTATACTTTACTATTATCACCTTATTTCATTTTATACTTTATAATTATCACTTTATTTCTTTTTTTGTATGTTTATACTTTATTATTATCACCTTATTTCTTTTTATACTTTATAATTATCACTTTATTTCTTTGTTTGTATTTTTATACTTTACTATTATCACCTTATTTCTTTTTCATAATATCTATCTATTTCTTAGTCGTCTGTTTCTTACCAATGTAGACCTAACTTTACTCCATGTAAATATTCAACTTTCCTTCTCAATCATCTCCTTCTTTTTACTCTTCTCTGTATAATTTTCTTTGATTCCTTATTTCTTATTATTAATTAATTTATTTTATATTTCTCGTATTCTTTCTCTTTACTATTTTTCATATCTGTTTTACCGATCTCCATCTCATTTTTTCTATTATTATTCTTTTTTTTCTTTTCAGCGTTCTGTTGTGTCTCTGTTTTAATCTCGTTGCCCCTTTTCTCATTCGTTTAATCTCGTCCTTTTTCTAATTCTTATCTTCTTCTTCATTGTAAATAACTCATCCTCTATACTGTTTCTTTCTCTTTGATCCTTGTTTTTATCTTAGAATAAATTTACTTGTAATTGCATTTTGTTCTACTAATCAATATTACTTTAACACTGGTTTCTTTTTTCTCATTCATTTTATTTATATTATAAATCTCTAACATATTTCTACTTACATTTTTTTGTCTTTCCATTTTTCCGTTTCGTATTATTAAACTTATTTGTTCATCTTAGTCGTTTTACTTTCTTCCCTTTTCCTTTTAATTTTGCATATAATTACGCTATGTAAATATTCCCGTAAGCATCACAGCAATTAAGCGACGGAGACTCCGATCAGTACTCAGGTAGATGACCATTTGGGTATACAAGGGACTATATGTAAAATCTATTTCAAGTGGTCTTGCAACAACAACAAAAATCGAGCGGTGTGTTGTGATCTGCGGCGACTACAGACAAGATAGCGAAATCCGATCGATTTTAGATCTTATGTTATTCTTCTTCTTCGTCATCTATGCTCCATTCATGTTTACATTTATTTTTCAATCCTTTGGCAGATGCCATCCATCTGTAACATGATCGAACGAGAATTGATTCGTTAAGAGTAAACGTATTCTGTGGTTGTTCTTAATGAAGTAGACAATGGCGCACACCTCATATCAGTACATTATATATCTCTTTATGTTTATATATATATATATATATATATATATATATATATATATATATATATATATATTAGAGACCATCAAAACAACATCGGTACCGTCGGTTTCAAATCCAAACAAAGGGGACCAATAATTTGGCTTTTCTCATTGGACTATTTTATCGGAGACCAACTATATCTTCACTTCATTTCGATTTCAAGCCGGCGGTACCGATATTTTGCTGATCTTCTCTGATAGATATATAAATATATATATTATGATTTTATTTTTAAATGTTCGTAATAATTCAGAACGCTGAAGGGTTCTCTCCCAATAACATTGCTTACACACACACACGCATATATATATATATATATATATAATAATGATATATTAAATTCCCGAAACAGTTTTTCATGGTAAACAACTGATGATCCCTTAAAATAGTGTTAGAAACTAACTAATATAATAACTGTAAAAAATAAATTGACTTACATGAGTGATTTTCCACTGGAAGACTTGAAACTATAAGTTTTTTTTTTTTATATATATAGTTTTAATGGTTGAGAAACTTCCGAGACTATATATATATATATATATATATACATATATATATATATATATATATATATATATATATATATATATATATATATATATATATATATATATAAACAGATTATGGGTATAGACGAAATATAAACTAAGCTAACGTGTAGGAAACATATTTCTCATAAAAAGGTGGCTGAAAAAAATTCTGAACAAGTAATGAAATATCTGAAACCTTTATTCGTATAAACTGCTTCAAAAGAGCAACGTCAAAAATTACACTAATAAAACTGCGAACGTCAACTGAGGAAATTGTTGAAGATAATAATTAGAAGGTAAGTTAGAGAAAAATGAGAGTACATCTATCAACTAATTTTTCGATTGTTTCAGTTATAAAAATTCTCCAACTTATCTTTCAACATATTTTGTTTGCATACGCTAGGTGGACGGGTGTGGAACGATTGCCTCAAATACTATTTAGATGACAGTTCGACATAGCACTGTATAAAATGAAGAACAACCCGTCGGAGCGACAGTTAGAACAGGTATTTGAACTAAGGAAATAGTTACCAATGTCAAAATCATGCCCGTCTAATTTTCCAGATGTGTTCGAACAATTATGGGTGCGAAGAAGAAGAAGAAGAAGAAGAAGAAGAAGAAAATATCCCCGAATCGGACTTATGCACAAACCCCACGAAAACGTGCCTTAGAATTGTCTGGATTGCATGAAAAACTCCTCGTAGATATAGGTATTCGTCATAACTTCAAGATTACAGGTTCAGCCTAAAAACCTAGAGCATCAAGGGGCATCAAATGCACACGAAGACAAAATCCGATATTACCAAGAACACACACGAAGGTCGGTTAAGATCAAAGTGTAGTATCTGTTCCGATGGATACTGCACCCCATAGACTGGTATTGTCTTAGCCTTCGGGGCTTGATTTACGCCGGTCTATGGGTCTGTCCTGTGTAGTTCTAGGAGGTCCACCCTCCCAGGCTTCGCCTCCCTTCTTTGGGGAGGGGTAAGTTTATTGCTTACTGCCTGAGGCGCCCCTACCGTGGAATGTCGACGGGGCTGCCCAGACAATTTTTAAACCCCACTTTCCCGACACGACCTTGGGTCACATCTTACTTGTGGGAGTAAGATAAAAACTGGCCTTGTGCCTAACTCCTGGAGAGGAGTAAATCAATACAAATGAGCGGACACAACGTTGTTATTCCCACTCCGTGGAATTGTAATTCTGTGTTTGACATTTTCCTTATTTGCCACACGCGAAGATGGCGAACGTACAACAGATATTAGTGATGACTGTATCTGGATTTTTACCAGATTCGTATTAGCCGTGTAGCACTGCCAATACAACGCTACCACCGGCCCATCAAACAGGACGGGTTATGCGAAAAATAAGTTATTCTCCTTTAGAACC
The DNA here is from genome assembly GCA_963556195.1 of Sepiola atlantica. Lineage (NCBI taxonomy): Eukaryota > Metazoa > Mollusca > Cephalopoda > Sepiida > Sepiolidae > Sepiola > Sepiola atlantica. The sequence goes on along the minus strand of OY744536.1, from coordinate 92,695,060 downwards.
TTTTGTTTGTCCGTACAACCTAGTAAACTCCACTCACTTGATGTCGTGCTAATGTTTGCGAACTTACAACATAAATTACTTAATTGTATGTCTAAACATGTTATAACTTCGTTCGAAAAAGGCGCATGTTGCTTCAGTAGGGAAATGAATAGCTCTGATGCGTTTACAACTGCTGAAGACAGGACATATAAGATATATAGTGACTTACTTACCGAATGTGAGCGAAGATGGTGTTCTTTTGTACGAACGCAGAAGTTAATAACTCTGTGAACTCTGTAAAAGACGTACCAGAAGCAGCGGAAAATACATTATATTGGATCCAGTTAAAAAGAAACGATGAATGTTGGACAGAAAAGTAGCTTACACCAGTACCAATACATCATTCTAGTGGAGGGGACCTGCCACTTCAGATATGCAGTAACTGAGTAAGGCTCGGAACTGCGGCTGATCGTGGTACTGGATCCGATTGCGGAGCTGTTAGCTAGGGTGCCTAAAGGTGGTGCGTACAACTTACTCACTGGCGATATTCATCTATTCAACATTGTGAGGTAGATGCTGAACTCACGGCCGGCAGACAAACCAAGTTTTTTTCACTTTTCAGATAGAGTATGTGAGAAAAACAACTACTCTAAAATATATGCTTTATCGCCTGAATTACATTTTTTATTCTATCAATATGGATTGTAGAGTTTCATCTTTTTCTGATCATATATGAAATGTATGAATCGATATAGCTTTGAGAAAAGTTGGAATCGATAAAGCAAATATTCAGTCGGTAATAAGATGGATAGACTAAGATAAACTTAAACTATTTTTTTCAAACAATCAAGCAATGAACTTCAGGGTAGTTGCAGTTAAATGTTGTGCATTAAAGTGTGTCTATAGACGAACCGTACTGTCCCAGTTAGGGTTAGGGTAAGGGTTAGGGTATCCATGTCTCTGGAGACTAACATGAGGCCAGTCTTCTCGTGCTCTCTCTTTTTTCTCTCTTTCTATCCTTATATATATATATATATATATATATATATATACACTTCAACAGAGAAGGGGAAGTGTCCCAAAGAAGTAATTGCTTCGCTTCGATTGAATCTGTAAGGAGAATCTCCGTATGTTTTGAATGTGTTTTCATTATTTTAAACATTTATCAATTAATCAATTCGCTGTCCTTGTTCTGCTTCGAAAGTCTTGTAAGTTGGAATGAATTTTTATGCAAAAATGTTATGCTTGTTTCCTGAATTTTTTGTACCTTGTGGTACAAAAGACACTGACGAAGTGATGTTTTGTTATCATCAATAATAACCAAAAACATAAACAATAGAATTCTTCCAAAAGGTCTTGAAAACGATCGTACGCCGAATGCTTTTTGTTTTGAATTCTTGGTATTAGGTGCAAATTAAATGGAGTTCAACCTACATAATATCTCTCTCTTTCTCTCTCTCTCTCTCACATATATATATATATATATATATATATATATATATATATATATATATATATATATATATGTGTGTGTGTGTGTGTATATAGATATAATTATACATATATAATTATATTTAATCATTTTGGTACAGACAAAATTAGAACAACATTGGTACCGTCGGATTCAAACACAGAAGGACTTAGCCATCTGCCTCTCTTCCGCTTCTGTTGTCATACATATTCGAAAATATATATGTATATATATATGCATACACACATATATATATATATATATATATATATATATATATACACAAATATATATATATAAATATATATACATACACACACATATATATATATATATATATATATACACACAAATATATATATATAAATATATATACACAAATATATATATATATATATATATATATATATATATATATATATATATATATATATATATATATATATTGAAAATAATGTGATAAAGCAAATGTAAAGTTATATATTATGAACTGTTAAATTATCATCTATTGAACTACCGTGTTATAACTTTTGTGGTTTGAAATATAAAAGAACATTAGAGGTTGCTTAGTACGTTGTAGAGTGGAAAAAAACATGGCGCCGATGATAGAAGTAAAGAGAATAAAAATAGCTTCAAGATATTTTAAACTAAAATACATTTTTATTCTCAAGCTATAATGGACAATGTGAATTCTTGTTTCGGATATAAAATACTACGGTTATTATTCTTTATCTGGCCTGTCAGGTATTATATATATATATATATATATATATATATATATATATATATATATATATATATGTATATGAATATGTATATTTTTTTATTAAATATGAAATGGTATTTACCTACAGAAAACGTTGTATCCTCATCAGTGCAGTAAGTGACGGTTGCAGATGGTTTGACGGGTTCGAACGAAGTTAATAGATTCAGAA
>OY744536.1:92682675-92687675 GCA_963556195.1 Sepiola atlantica | reverse complement strand
TATATATATATATATATATATATATATATAAATATATATAAATATATAGCGATATACGTATATGTGTATTAATCTATTTTTGTTAATTCATCATACAATGTTGGTTTTATTTCGTTTTCCGTTCGAATCAGAAATTTCGTTACGCTTTATATATTTTTTTAGATTATCTTAAATACAATTTTTCTATTTTTGTTTGAAATCTTATCGTTTTTCTGTCTTCAATAACGGTCTCTGTCTTATGCTTGTTCTGTATATTGATGGATGCATTAGTGGTATAATGGATGCTATAGCTTACTACAGAGATCTCAAACCCTATCACCAACTGTTCTAACATATATTGTGTTTAACTGCGGACATAGACCTCTTAACCAAACTGTGCATATTGTATACACTTGTGTTCTACATTACCCGTGTTAAGTGCTGAAATATAATGGATACGTCCTGTAAGGCTAGCTGCGTGTGTAATTGTAAAGCAGGGGGTTCGCAATAACCGACCACACTTTCCCTGGATCGGCACTGCCTGATTCTAGTGTCGTGAAGAAATAAGGTACGATTGGAAACAATGGCCAGATAAGCAGAGAGCACATACAGCAACCTTGGATTTCCAAACGGTCACCCATCCACCACGATGTTGACGACCTTGGTCAACATCGTTCAACCTGGTGATCCAACTGGAAACATGTCGTGTATTGATACACAAACAAGATAACAGCATCTGCAACATTTTTGTAGGTGATAGGTTAGGAAAAAAATCATTCTTTTTTACCGTTTAGGATCATTTGCAGCACACAATAAAATGTAGACTTGTACTCAATCCATGTAACAATTATATCCTATAAAATTACAATCATATTCTCTAGCATTACATCGTTGGGAGGAGTAAGTTTATTGCTTACTGCCTGAGGCGCCCCTACCGGGGAATGCCGACGGGGCTGTCCAGGTAATTTTTAAACCCCACTTTCCCGACCCGACCTTGGGTCACATCTTATTTGTGGGAGTAAGATAAAAACTGGCCTTGTGCCTAACTCCTGGAGAGGAGTAAATCAATACATCGTATGTTACGATAAGAACTGAACAAAAACAAAAGCAACATTTGTTGAGTATAAACCGGACGATCTGTTGAGTGTGTCCTAATATCGATGGTTATAAAACGAATTATAATAATTAAAAAAATGAATGAATATCCCATGACCGAATCATATAAGAACTACTGTGTTTAAATTCAAACTAATACTCTCACACATTTCCATAGACATGTATTCTATTGCAATTGTGTTCATTTCTTTGAATACATAGAATAGCAGTATAACATTACTCTTTAGTAAATAATGTTGTTCAATCTATAGTGCGAGCGGTACTAATAACAGAATTACGAAATAATTTAGCTATCTACCCGGTAATGGCGGACGGAACAAAAGAAAGCTACCGCATGGGGTAAAAACGGTACAGGTTCAGAAGTTCGAAAGATTCCAGAGTTCAGTTATAGACACCTGGATTTAAATTGGTACCTTGTGAAAATAACATCCCATATAAGACTAGTAGCTCGAATAATCAAATCTGTACAAATATATCAATCCTGATCTAAACACTTCCGAAACAAATTCTGATTGTGTTCAACTTTTAAAAGAAGTATGTTTACATTCTTTATTTGGTAAATACTTTATAATATACACCATTAGTCTTTAATTCGCTTTCCTCTCCATCCCTTCGATTTGAAATTCATTTTCATCTGCAGTTTTACTCATCATATATTTTAATATTGAATCTGATAGGTAAAAGAATGCTTCATATATATATATATATATATATATATATATATATATATATATATATATATATATAAATATGTTAGAATAGTATGAATAAACAATTCATACTATTATATATATATATATATATATATATATATATATATATAATCTTTTTAATATTTTATTTCGGAATATTTTAGATGAGGATTGATAATTTGTATAATGTTGGCTATTCGAACTGCATTTCTCATCTTGAGTGTTATCATCACAACGTTTCGGGTCCGTAGCGCATAGATATAGTAATACGTTTAATTTCATTCTAAGTGATAGTCATCTGAAGGTTGAAGGTTCAATCCGCAGTGCGGGCGATACGGAGAATTGCGAATTACTGAAGACTTCCCCCAGTCATGGCTAACGGAACAAGAGCATGCTACTCCCGTGGATTAAATAAAGGGTTCCGTTCGAAATATCGTCCAGATTCCCGGCTTCGACAGAAATATTCCCGAGTTCGAAGGGATACACCTGAAGAAAGTCAGAGGTTACACGGTCAAAACGTTGTGATGATAACACTCAAGATGAGAATTCATGTCCGAATAACCAAAATCATGAATATTTTTAAGTTTCATAGCAGTGCATTGTTTATGAAAAATGCAAAATACTTCCTTATTGAGGCGAAGTGTATACTCACAGTGAATAAATATATAAAAAAAAATAATTGATTTTATGATCGATCTGTTTATGATATACTGATCTGTAAAACACTTTGGCAGGTTGTGCGTTGTTTTCAAATGGAAAGATGGAATTAGTTGACGAAAAAGAATAATCTGAGTACACATTAGTTAGGGTTAAGGTTAGCCTTAGGGTCAGGATTAGGGTTAGGATTAGGGTTACGCATATTTAGATGCGGTAGTTTTTGCGGTGTTTAGATGCGAGTTCGAATCTCGTGTAATCTAAATGAAGATTAATACGGGATACGGGTTTTATTAATTAAAAAATATTAACCTAACATACTAATATAAGAAACCACAATTATGTTAAACTAACTCGCCTGTAAATAGACAAAAGGATATTCTGCATAATTTAAACGAATTATTATCGCTTATGAATATAATTTATGATATAAATGCTAATAAAACACTTACTTTCTCATGAAAATACTATGTAACGTATTTTTCCGACGACATTTCACAAATATTTGTTTACTTACGATAGAGAAGTAGGAACTGGTTCACGATGGAAATTGACATGCTCAACGATATAACAATTAAAAGCGTGTACAACTACAAACAATGATAATTATGTTTAAATCAAAAGTTTGTCAGGTTACGCTTTGCTTTTCAGCTAATAATAATTGTATAAAAACACATGTCTTTCATAGTTACATAGAGTTCAATATATAAGTTATAAAGAGATTTCCTTTTTACCAATACAAAATATACGTAAATAAATGCATTGCCGTTACTTCATGTCTTATTACTCAGTAGTCAATTATTTGCACAACATTAAACAAGTATTATCCTTTGTAGTTCCTATAAAGCAATAAAAGTTAGTTCACAATGGGAATTGGCATAGCCAGTTACTATACTAAAACCATGAATGTTGAAATAATAAATGTATGTTAGTTTTTTTTTTTATGTATATGTGTTCACATCTGGATTACGCACTTTGTATTTCGGCTAATGATAATTGTATTTCGGCTAATGATAATTGTATTTCGGCTTATGATAATTGTATTTCAGCTAATAATAATTGTATGAACACGAATGTTTTCGAGGTAAAATAGGTTTCAATATATTAACTGTGAGGTGATATATTTTAGAAAATACAAACAAAATGTAAATGCATTCATTTACCCTCCGGCTAATACTTAGTAGCATATTCTTTGCACGACATTTCAAACACACACACACACCCACACACACACACATATATATATATATATATATATATATATATATATATATATATGTATATATATATACATATATATATATATATATATATATATATATATATATATATATATATATATATATATATATATATATATATATGGGTGTATATATATATATATATATATATATTTAAAAAAAAAAAAAATAATAAACAAATAAAAAGAATCTATTTAGTTTTCCTCTGAATACTTTACTCTGAACACTTCCGGTTTAACCCCCCAGCGCTCCTGGCATTTTCTCGGTACCCGGGATTTTTCTTTTATTTATTTTTGACAAGGAGAGGAAGAAGAAAAAAAAAATCTCTCGAAATATCAAATTGATTCTTGATAATCCGGACATTACAAACTAACACCCTTGCTGTCTAGAAAAATAAACAAACCTTTCGATCTATATCCGACTTATTTCGGTTTTGTTCTGTTTTTGTTCTTCACAGCTTCCAGCAACCCGGATCTTCGCATTGCCTTAAACCTTTTTAAAAACTCTTATTATTACTCCCAGCAATGCTTACAGCAAACTACCAATTTCTATTATATATATATATATATATATATATATATATATATATATATAATATAATAATCCAGTTAAAACATCCACAGGGTAGAAATCCAAAGAATTTAAACCGGGTTTATAAAAAGTGCTCAATATCAAATAGAGCTTTTATATATGATATTTTTATTTACACAGACATGTACAAAATCTGCGACACTGGCATGCTGATGTTATCGATCAACAGTTATTATAAACTGAGATCTCATCAGGCAGAGTTAGAATGCGATCTTAACCTTAGATCACATTTGGAAAGAATGAAATGGAGAAAAAAAAAAGGAAAAGAAAGTGAAAAGAGGGAGATATAATAAAAAGTGTAGAATAAAAAGATAGATACATAGATAGATAGATCGATAGAAATGAAATGAAATCGTCTACGATGTAGACAGAAGTAGGGGAAGAGAATATACATGTGAATGTGTCAAAAAACTGTCGAAAGTTTTTCTTCAACTTGGGCAAACCGCATATTCTCAAATCAGCTGTAATCAGTAGCAGCTATTATTTTATTTTATATTTTATATTTTATATTTGGATTTAGATTTTAACCTTTTGATTATTAACGGTCCCAACCACGTGACTTCCCAAATTTTGAAATTCTAAATAAGATCTCAGTGTATGATAAGTAGTGATCGATAACAGTTACATGCCAGTGTCGCAGATTTAATTCATGTCCTTGTAAATAAAAATAATCATATATATATATATATATATATATATATATATATATATATATATATATGTATAT
>OY744536.1:92662675-92677675 GCA_963556195.1 Sepiola atlantica | reverse complement strand
TTTCAAAAAAAAATGTTTATATATATATATATATATATATATATATATATATATATATATATATATATATAGTATTTATCAATTAGTGCATATGTCTTTAATATTTAAAGATATATGCTTCCTGTTAACTTACCCTCGTCAGCATGGACGAATCTAAGCTCGGACCCAACCATGTTAAAATATACCTTTAAACTGCTAGGCTCTCCTGACGATCACGTTACTAAATGTGAGAGAAATACGACTTGTATCTATTTGTAAACACAAGTAATGAGCTCCAGACAGTGTTCCAAATCACTTATCGGAAAAAACTTTGCAGCATGACTGAATTAGAAATTGCCAATGCCATTTAACTTGAAGTGCACAACTCAGTAACTTAATAGCACAATACTGTAGTAACATTTTTACTCGTTGGCCAATCAAGAAAATTAAGCTACATCGCTTTAAGGACATATTTATTTTTCTTTTGTAATTTTCTTTTTTTTTTTCATTGTGCGTCCCTGGTCGAACGGGGCCTTTTTCACCGCGTGTGTACGACTGGCAGCACCCAGTATTTTATTGAAGAAAGTGTATGGATTCGAATTCATATAATGAGCATGATCAGTTCTCTCCTAATTGGAACATTGGATAGAATTCAAAAGTCCCGGAGAAAAAGACGGAGACAATGAGAAATCGGAGAAATAAATCTAAAGTTCCAGACGATGAAGTTGTTAATGTTGGCAAAACTACAATCAGGAGATTTATGGATTTGAGATTTGCTACATCGTCGGTGTCTGCGTCATAACATACGTGACGAAGAAAAGTAACGCGCAAATACATTGATGAAATTCAATTTTTTAAAAGATATTAAACGTTTGATCAGACAATAATATCGCTCTCATATATATATATATATATATATATATATATGTATATACAGGCTGGTTCATAGGTCACTTAGCTATTTATTTTTTAAATTCTAAAGTTAAAAAATACGGTAATACAGAACAGAAAGTGTATTCAACAAATTCATTTATAGAAGTGTAACATTACAGCAAATCTTCAAAATTTCCACCTTGGTTCTGCATGCATAGCTCCATTTTTTGTGCAATGAATTTACGACTTGTTGTAGAATATTTGATTGATTATGGTGTTGTGCGAAGGAGGCTTTCTGTTCACATCACGTTTCCATTACCTTTCAACAAGTGTGAGACATTCATCAAATTTGACCATATGAATAACAATAAAAAAATCGCTCTTCAATTGTAAATGACATTTTAAATAGCTAAGTGAAGTTACTTATGAATCACCCTGTATACATATATAATTATATATATATATATATATATAACACTAGATGAAGTGAAAGAATAACATAAGGTGCGACTCAAATTTTATTTGCATTCAATGTTCAAGCAAAGTCCTTTAAAGTCCTTTACTCATGAGTTTTCAAAGACAATCTTCTCCTCAGAGGACGATTACCACAATGGCATTACTGCAGGTAATACAAATAAACTTTGAAAATATATTTTAAAAATGTACATAAAAATACATAAAATTATATTAAACATCAAATATATCGGCCCAAAACATACTTTTTTGCTAAACTTATACAGTTCATCCAAGTCATCAAGTTATATATATATATATATATATATATATATATATATATATATATATATATATATATATATATATATATATATATATATATATATAGAGAGAGAGAGAGAGAGAGAGAGAGAGAGAGGTAAAGATTATTTACTCCCATTATAGATTAACGTTTACGATAATATTTTAGAGAATTAAGATTCGCACAAATCAACTGAATGTGATTGTATCTTACTTTCATTTATGTCTACGTATAGAGGCAGACTCTGAAATGTTCGGGTATATGCAGCTATTAGAAAAACATTGTCACGTTTATTGAAGAAACATGAAATTGATGACTGTGCAAAGGATATTCAAACATAAGCAGCCATCTAGACATTTTATGTAGAAAGGAACGCGAACAAACCGTCTGCTTCTATTCATGTGTACCTTTGCTGACCTGAGACTTCTTGAAAAAAATATACGCAGCTTAGGCGCAAACACAATTACAATTGTATGATTTTGTTTGGTCAATGACCTGCTTTTATAGTACTAAAAGTTGAGGGAAAAGAACGATACGAAGAGAAAACCTTGCTTTTTTTGTATGCGCAAAAATAGTTTAAAATTTAAAATTGAGTTCTTCCAAAAGAAAAAAACCATCAGGTGAAAATGTCTCTTCTCAATCTAATTTAAAATTGTAATACGGTTAAAGTAAGTTCCGGGTCTATTTCTTAAATTTTTTACTGTGGCTTATTTTATTTTCTACTCGACTCATCTATTCTTAATCTAGAGTCGAATTTGTAACACATTTAAACACATCATGCTATAGGTTTATCAATTATGCCTCTTTGTAAATCTATAATTTGAATCAGTTGAACTTAAAAAAGCCGATAACACCATATTTCCTAAAATACCAGCATGCTGCCCGATGCGTTTCCGTTCAACCAAAGAGCCGCTAAGTTACACCAGACGCGGACAGGACGTCAACTAAAAAATAATGACGTTTTACAGATAAACAAAACAAAAAAAAAGTGTGTTTATCTTTTTAAAAAAAAGAGAAATATCTCTGATGATAGAGTTTATCTACGAAATTGATAAGATACATGTAAAAAAAAATAAATAAATATGTCTTGCATTGAAAAAGGGCTTTATTTCTCAATTTAATATATATATATATATATATACATATATATATATATATATATATTGTTTTATCTGCAGTATACTTTATCCTCCAATTCTTAATAAACATTAAGATGCGACGATGTAGTTTTCGTACCAACATGGCGTTATTCGAGGATTCACTGCATTTACAATCGATTGTGTTTTTATGAACGAAATAAGCTCAGATTCATAAAATTCTTCGTCGTCATGGCCAAATTCCCGCATTGCCATCAGCCGAAAAATGTAGAAACCGATACAAGAACATTGATAAAATAGTCCATTTCATTGATCGATCTAAGCCTGTGGTAAAATTGTGTTGCAAAGGAATCTTGTCAAAATTCCATTTTCAACTGTCGTTAACATTTGGAACAAGAACACAAGACGAGCTAAGTGAGACCTGAGGCGTAGGTGATACTTGCCAGGGTAATGTTATCTTTTTAGAGTAGTTTAGAAAGGCTTAGTTGAAATGAAATAAATGCTTCTCTCATCGAGGAAGAACCTTTCTTTGATAAGCTCAAAGCATTGGAAAACTTACCTCAAATTGGTTCTAAGGTTATTGGGAAATGTTTGAATCATTGTACTCACTTCATAAACCTGTATAATAGCCAGATACGTCATTATATAGAGTACTGCTGTAATATCGTTGGAGGTACCGCTCCGAGCACTCTTGTTTTAATAGATTACGTAATTGACTTCGAAGTCTGGTGTAAAATGATATCTTCTCGTCTCTACATTCCCTTTCACACACAATAGATGTACTTAGCCTCCTTATGTTCATGGCAGATACTTAACTAACATCAGAGACCTGGTTCCCCATGTAAAACATTAATAATAAACACTCGTCTGGCTACAACCACAGCAATAACGATCCTTTTATCAATCTCTCTTAGTATCTAACACCATACACAAAGTTTATTTCCATAGAACATATCGTTTGTGAAACAATATACCAATCCTCATCCAACTATATCATGGTCGTTGTCAAGTCAAATGTGAACAAATGATTTTTGAACCGTCTTCCGGAAAAATAAAGGTATATTAAGTAATATTATTCCCATTAAACAAACTCTTTTTGTATACTCTTGTGACGGCGATCATCGCCAAACAAACAATTATGTTGGCCCTTATCCTCGAGTGCCCGCTAGTCTAAATAAGCGGTGAATCACCAGGAAAAAAGGTCGCTATGCGCACGACTCTTTATTTTTGCAACGTCACGATAATTTTGTTGTTCCAAGACACGGAGATTACAGAACACAAAATCGGGAAAAATAAATCTCCGGGTTCTTAATGCCGCTTTCCCACGTTAAGTACATAGTAGATGTTCGACCTAGCTCCAATACAAGATTCCCCTATAACACATTCACAGCAAAAACTCGTCAAGCTACAGCTGTCCAAATAACGTTTCTTACGCTTTCTCTTATAAAAAACAAACAAACATCCATGCTATTAAAAAAAAGTTTCTTTCTAAGTACTTCCAATCTGTAGAACAATCTAGAACGATCTGATTCACAACAACTAGAGGATTGTCGTGTTCAAGTCTAATGTAAACAAATACTTGTTTAGCGGTCTATGTGAATAATTGATTCCCTATAAGTGCTCGCCGCTATGGGTCCAACGAAGGCTCTTTGTGACAATATTCATCCATCTGGGTTGAGTGTCTGCTTACAGCATGTGCAATTCCTAAAATGTATGACCAGATTCAACGTTGGCTAATTTCGGTGATCTAATGGGGAAACGATGTATCAACGCGATTTTCGCTTTTTCAAGTGTTTTATGTTGAATGCAATTCTGAACTCCGTCATTTTATTTAACCCTAGTGGGGGATACACATTTCACATTCCATTCTTCAGGCCGTGAGACAATCTTTCGGTCAACTTGTTAAGTTTTTCTTACTGCCTTTGCTCCGGATGTAACTCAAACACCAAGAATCCTGCACACCTTGATATTTGTTTCCCTTGAAATACACTTTCTAATCATGCAGCTGATGATTTGATTTGCATTTGAGAACAACGACAAACTATGATTATGAGATTAAAATTTATCATTAAACTTTTTACTCCCACGTCACATTCTGCCTTTTTTGGATTCCCCTGCTATTAAATGTGATAAAACCAAAATGAAATAATCACGTGTTTATCAGATGAGCAAACTTAAATTGTAAAACAACAAATCGAACTCGGTTAATTCACAAAGTTAAAAACAAATACAATGAAAAGAAAAGAAAATCTTTAAATGACAGATTCATAGAAATTACTTTCTATTCAAAATACAATTTTCGTTTTAGATTTGATGTTAACAACAGAGTGCTCAATATCATTGCATTCATAAAATATTTTCTGACCTCTGATGAAACTTACATCAAAAATATTATATTAGAATTGTACAGCTTAATTAAACACATTAAATAAACTTATCAATGTACACTTACAAAAACTCTGCCAAGGCAAAGGTTATGTTCTCAGTATAGTGTGTTTGTTTATATACAGCCTGGCGTCCACACTGTTTGACTGATCGTCACCAAACTTAGTCAAAATATCCGGTATGGTCTAACGTGGAACTAATTTAATTTTGGGATATATAGGTTGATGGTCAAGGAAAAGGTGAAACTTACATTTTTGGTGATGACTTTGGTTCTGTTCACCGTAGAGACTTGCTACTTGGCCAATATTGTAGCCAATGAAGTCTCACATCATAGAGACTCGCTACTTGGCGAATGTTGTAGCTAATGAAGTCTCACATCATAGAGACTCGCTACTTGTCCCATATTGTAGACAATGAAGTCTCACATCATAGAGACTCGCTACTTGGCCCATGTTGTAGCTAATGAAGTCTCACATCATAGAGACTCGCTACTTGGCTCATATTGTAGCCAATGAAGTCTCACGTCATAGAGACTCGCTACTTGGCCCATGTTGTAGCTAATGAAGTCTCACATCATAGAGACTCGCTACTTTGCCCATGGTGTAACTAATGAAGTCTCACATCATAGAGACTCGCTACTTTGCCCATGGTGTAGCTAATGAAGTCTCACATCATAGAGACTCGCTACTTGGCCAATATTGTAGCCAATAAAGTCATGCATTCTACCCATTGATTCATGTTCTCTTCGGGTGACGTTCATCAACGAATGCCTCCGGGTCTTGACAAGTGGTGATCCATAACTAGAAAAAGCGGCTTCTGTTTTATTAGCGACAAACAAAATGTTCCTCTTTAATTTAGAAAAGTCAGTTGAAAGGGGAGATAATTCCAACTGTTTTTGTTGTAACAATAAGATATAAAGAAAATACAGAGAAGTAGTAAGGAAATTACATTGTAACGGTTTCTTATGCATGACTGGGTTCAAATAATAACGTTATAATTTAAAAAGCGATTCTTAACACAGGAAGGTGGAGGGTGATTAACTTTTCCGTACTTTCACCTAACAATTTAATAAAGAAAAGGTACTGAAACAATTGAATTTTCTCATGAAATACTATCTGAGAAATTGCCCGGGCTTAAAATGCATAATCACACACACAAAAAAAATCGTAAAATGAGTATGTATTTATCAATCAATCAATCACAAGGCTCGGTGCTATTCGGCAGTGACTGGTTTATACGAAATCAAATAAAACTTCAGAGAATACATTGGAAAAACCAATTTGAATTATCTGCCATTTCAATTGACTCTTCTAAAATAAAAATATAATTTCAACTGTCGCCCAAATACAGAAGCACAAAAAAAAACGTGCAAGCCTCTAATTGGTAAAAACTACAATTATAATTAATTTTCTAAACGGTGGGAAATGTTCTTCAATATAAGTTACTATTTAAAAAGAGGGGAATATACTTATATGCAGAAAGATTTTAATTTATTACGTATAGATGCTACTTAATATCATAATATATACTCTGTATAAACATATATATTTTATACTCTTTTATATAGAAAAATAGTATAACACCCTGCCCAGTAAGTAACGTTCGCGTACAACAACATCCTTATAGTCTGACATTCTAAGAGGAAACGTCAGAATTATAAATTCAAAACTAAGAAAATCGAATGAGATATGAGGGCGACGATTGTTGAAGTGGGAGAACACGATTGAGAGAGAAACAAATGTAAATCTCTCAACGTTATGGTGGATTTCAATCATTAAAGATATCCAACTGATACTTCAAAATCTTTTGTTTACACAGGCGAGGTCAAGGACCGTTAATAACTAACGCCTCAATAATATTGAGATGGTAGTTCGCCCTGGCACTGTGTACAACAGAAAACCACCCCTCGGAATACTTGTCAGAACAACTATTTGTACTTACCAGGTGATTACCGATGGCTGATTCCTGTGCTTGAAAGTTCCCGGATGATCTCGATAGCTTGTGTAAACGAATATCACGTGGTATGTGTTGGGATATTCTAATTCCTAATCTTTGATTGATAAAAAAATGTGTGCTCTGAAATTATATATATATATATATATATATATATATATATATATATATATATATATTTAGTAAAAAAGAAGTGTGGTAAATTAAATACCTTTAAATAAACCTTTAAAACTATAACCTTCCACGTGCTTGCGTGATTTCATACGAGAGAGAAAAAAACAACATCTCATTCGCCGACTCACACCAACAGAAGCTGGCTTTCCAATTACATCGGAATTTTCAACTACACTGATGAGGCTAATTTTATTAGCGAAATATCTGTATAACTATAAACTACATACATAATGTTAGTTTATAAAAAAAGGAAAAAAAAAATCGTTTTCGATTTTGTCTTTTCTTTTTTATAAAATACATATTGCATCTATAACAAGCTTTGCTGGTATTTAATTTACCACACTTCTTTTTTACTAAATTTCAAACGGATGCTTATAAAAAAAAAGTATGAACCTTTAAAACTATAACCTTCCACGTGCTTGCGTGATTTCATACGAGAGAGAAAAAAACAACATCTCATTCGCCGACTCACACCAACAGAAGCTGGCTTTCCAAATACATCGGAATTTTCAACTACACTGATGAGGCTAATTTTATTAGCGAAATATCTGTATAACTATAAACTACATACATAATGTTAGTTTATAAAAAAAGGAAAAAAAAATCGTTTTCGATTTTGTCTTTTTTTTTTTATAAAATACATATTGCATCTATAACAAGCTTTGATGGTATTTAATTTACCACACTTCTTTTTTACTAAATTTCAAACGGATGCTTATAAAAAAAAAAGTATGAACCTTTAAAACTATAACCTTCCACGTGCTTGCGTGATTTCATACGAGAGAGAAAAAAACAACATCTCATTCGCCGACTCACACCAACAGAAGCTGGCTTTCCAATTACATCGGAATTTTCAACTACACTGATGAGGCTAATTTTATTAGCGAAATATCTGTATAACTATAAACTACATACATAATGTTAGTTTATAAAAAAAGGAAAAAAAAATCGTTTTCGATTTTGTCTTTTCTTTTTTATAAAATACATATTGCATCTATAACAAGCTTTGATGGTATTTAATTTACCACACTTCTTTTTTACTAAATTTCAAACGGATGCTTATAAAAAAAAAGTATGAACCTTTAAAACTATATATATATATATATAAGGATGAAAAGGAATTCGAAAAGCAACGGAGGCAGATCTTTTTTCAATTCAGTTGCTCAATGCAAGGTATATTCCGCAAAAAGCAATTTATCGAATTATTTTTTCCTTAAGCCAGGCTTTTCAAAGATCAAAATCTTATCATCAGAGAAAATTGCTGGGATAGATAAGTTGGCGAAAAGCCAAGATTTAAAATCTGAAAAAGTAAAACAAAGATTGTGGGGGAAAAACAAGGTAAAAACTGTCCGAATGCAAGCGTGTTTCCGATTGTAAAAAAAGCCGGTGTCAAAAAGTCCAGCGGAGAAAGTGGTTTGTAGGTAGGCCGTTAGAAGGTACGAGAAATAAATTGAGAGGTTTCAAAGTTAAACTCCAGAAACCACCGTCTTCAGGTGCGGTCAAACTAGATGCAATACTAAGGGTAAATAGTCAAATAGAGGAGTCGTTAGTGGATGCAACGGCTCAGTGAGTCATCCTTCTATCTATATATCTGCTCTATCCGGTATATAGAGTTGTATACATTTCACAATAGGTTTTACTTTTCCTAAATGTTCGCTTTCAGGTATCTACTTATATATATATATATATATATATATATATATATATATATATATATATATATATATATATGTATATATATATATATATATATATATATATATATATGAAACAATATCTATTATTTAATACCTACATACATCGATGTTTCATGCTTACGCAATCTTCAGTGTAGGAAGTTAATTTCCGCCACTGATTAGCAGTCAAGAGCCTTACCCGTCGGCATCTGTCAATTAGCTTGGAAGTTAGGAGGAATTTAACTTTGTAAATGCCAAGTCGGCGACTATTTACAACGAGCAGAGAATAGTGATCAACCACAACACACCGTGTTGGATCTTGAAATGAAGCTAGTAGTACTGCTTATTATTAATCTCTCACAGAGTGACCGGCCTTAGTAAAGGTCGTTATAGTTTTGAACTTTAATGCGTGAATCTCTTTTACAGGATTTGGTCTTATTTCGGTGTCACTTCACGAAAATGGTTAAGTTTACAAAAAATAATAATAACGTGGTAAGGTTACTCACCTTGTGACCATAATTAATGATGACGAGTCCTTTTATTTATCTACCTCCCACAAGGTAAAGTGTGACACAAGGTCGGGAAAGTGGGATTAGATAAGCCAGCGCTCGAGAGGTGAGCACTCTGGCCATTTAAAAATAGCCTGGGCAACCCCGTCGGCATTCCCGCTAGGGCGCCTCAGACAGTAAGCAATGAACTTACACCTCCCCAAAGAGGGGAGGCAAAGCCTGTTAGTGGGGTCCTCCAAGAACTGCACAGGACCGGCAACCCCCAATAGACCGGCGTAAATCCAGACCCAAATGCCCAGACGATACCGGTCTAATAGGCCTGTATTGTCTAGAATGTTATCAAGAACATGCATATGATTGACGCTTACGCGCGCACCTTTTCTTGGTGTAGAACAATTCTTTACTCTATTATTTGAAAACATTTAATATCAGTATAATCTTAAACTATAGAACATAGTTTCAGTGTACACGCTGTGTCGAAGATGGCTATTCAAAGAACAAGGCGAGTACGTCAGATAGTTAGTGATGAAAAGAGAATACATATTTTGCCGGAAAGAATAATAACCATGAATAAGCCACAATAAACAAACGTTATATGTATTTATGATTTTATGTTTGTTTATTCATGGAGATATTTTGAACGACGTGTTATTGTTTCCGGATAAACATAGTTGAATATTAAAATAAATAGAAAATGAAATGAATTTTAGAACAAAAAAACGATCACAACTTCAAAGTGCTTAGATTCACGCGATCATGCGGGTCGAGAATATATTGATTTTAACGCAAAATGAAGAAAATTCCAGATTCCTTGAGGTATATATTTTTGTCTAAAATATAATATATATATATATACATATATATATATATATATATATATATATTCATATGTATGTATATATATATACATATACATATATATGTATATATAAATAGACATATCTATATAGACATATATATATATATATATATATATATATATTCATATGTATGTATATATATATATACATATACATATATATGTATATATAAATAGACATATCTATATAGACATATATATATATATATATATAAATATACATATATATATGTATATATATACATATACATATATATATATATATAAATATACATGTATATATATACATATATAAATATACATATATATATACATATAAATATACATATATATATATATATATATATAAATATACACATATATATATATATAAATATACACATATATATATATATAAATATATATATATAAATATATATATATATATATATATATATAAATATATATATATAAATATACACATATATATATAAAAATATATATATATATAAATATACACACATATATATATATACACACATATATATATAAATATACACACATATATATATAAATATACACAGATATATATAAAAAACTACATATATATATATATACATATATATATAAATATACATATATATATACATATATATATATATAAATATACATATATATATATAAATATACATATATATATATATATATATCTACAGCGTCATGGATTTAATAAAAAATACAAGCAAACAGACGAGCAAAACAACAAGTAAACAACTAAATAAATTGAACACATTTTTCCTCATGGGAAATCGATACTCGCTTCGCATTTCAGATAATGTATTTATAACAAAACATAATTCGCTTAGATACTTGATTGAGAATGTTTAACGCAGCACTTTTGAAACTGAAGATTTCTGAAAAAATAAAATTAACATAACGGTCAAACATTGCAATGTATATGCTAATTAACTACCATCTCTCTATTTCACTCTCTCTCTCTCATATCTATCTATCTATCTATCTAATATCTATATATATATATATATTTATATATATATATATATATATAGTAATCTATCTATCTATCGTCAACACATTCGGTATCTGCATGCACATGTTTTCATCTTTTAGCGGGTAAATCTACTCGCCATAATTGTACTATATTCAACAAGCAGTATATATGTGATTGATTTGATGGGATATTACAAAAAGTAAATGTACATATGAACATTTAAAAAAGAAAAAGAACAAATATTCTTTATGTATTCATCAACGTTTTGTCTTTATTATAATACTTCCTCAGGATGATTGTCCGAAGAAAAATAAAAACTAGTACCAAATGTTTGAAGGCGGTGTAAGCTTGCGTCGCTTATGTAAGACAATAAATTATGCGATACAAGTAGAGTGTGGATGTGTCAAATTTAGAGAGAGGGGGGACTGTGGCAGTTGGATTCATAAGATCATTAGGTAAGGGTGAATACGTTACAATAATTGTGGAAAGTGTTGAGGCAACCATTGGTAGCGGTTTAGATTAATTTAAACTATGAAAGAGGAGGAGGGAACATGAGACATGTTTACTGAAACTTTTTAAAATAAGCATTCAGATGAGAGAGCGAGAGGGTGAAAAATAAAGGTCGTGTAATATGGCAGTGTAGGAGAGAGGGAATAGCGAGAGAGGGGAGAAGGCGAGAACAAGTATAGGCGTAGGGAAGGTGTCCACATAAAACATCCACACACACACATATATATATATATATATATATATATATATATATATATATATATATATATATATATATATATATATATATAATTAACTTGTTACAAATATCCAGGGGGTATGAATCCGAAGGAAGTTGAAACCGGGTTTATGAGAGTGCTCAATGAAAATTCAGAGCAAAATATATATATTTTGATTTTATTCTATTAGTTGCGACAAAACAAGTTTTGTTTCATTGGTGCGAATAGCGACCAACTCATCGGGCCGGCGAAAATTTGAATTCCTTTCGCCGGCCCGATGAGTTGGTCGCTATTCGCACCAATGAAAGAAAACTTGTTTTGTCGCAACTAATAGAATAAAATCAAAATATATATATATATATATATATATATATATATATATATATATATATAAGAACATCAAACATACACAATCAAGCATATGCATATATATGCACATATACATACACAAAACACGCTCGTAAGATCGCACCCAATGTGTGAGAAACTATAAATAAAAAGAGTAATAATATTATTATGCTATGACGGGCTCGGCTGATTGACTTAAAACAAACAGTTTTAAGAATATTAAAAAGTGTGCTTTGTTCTCATTTTTTTTTAATAAATCATAACTTTACGTTGATAAAATGCAGAAAATTTTTTAGAAAAAGAGACGGATATTTATTTATTTATTTATTAAATTATTTATTTATTCATGTGTTGGTGTAAGTGTTTAATAATTTATTCATTTATGTATTTATATAATTATTTATTTATTAATGTGTTGGTGTATATATTTTTTTTAATTATATATTTATTAAATTATTTATTTTTTCATGTGTTTATGTATTTATTTATTTATATATTGATTAAATTATTTATTCATGTATTGGTGTATTTGTTTAGTAATTTATTCATTTAAGTATTTAACTTATTATTTATTAATTCATGTGTTGGAGTATTTATTTATTTATTATATATTTATTCATTTATTTATTCATGTTTTAGTATATTTATCTATTTATTTTATTATATATTTATTTAGTTATTTATTCATATGTTGGTGTATTTGTTTGATAATTTATGCATCTATATATTTATTAATGTATTTATTTATTAATGTATTTGCGTATTTATTTATTTTATTATATATTTATTTAATTATTTATTTTTCATGTGTTGGTGTTCTTTGTTTAATAATTTATTAATGTATGTATTTGTTTAATAATGTATTCATTCATGTATTTGTTTAATTATGTATTCATTCATGCGTTGGTGTATTTATTTATTTAATTATTTATTTATTGTGTATTTAGTTATCTAATTATTTGTAAATATATAAATACATATACATGCACACACATACCTGTATTCATATACACATGCACACACACACACATTATATATATATATATATATATATATTATAATTTATTATAATTTATTAAAATCACTGTGTATGTGTATATTTCTAAATACATTGATATGTATGCTATTAAACATTAAAAAAATGGTTTAACTAAATTTCCAAACTATACATAAAATATGTACATTCGCAATAAATATTTTAAAATATTCAGTAGACATTAAAACCTTTACTACAACTACTGCTACTAATTCTTGGATTTTTGGCTAAGATTAAAGTGTGGTATCTGTTCCGATGGATACTGCACCCCATACTGCTGTTGTCTTGGCCTTCGGGTTTTGATTTACGCCGGTCAATGGGACTGTCCTGTGCAGTTCTGAGAGGTCCACCTTCCCAGGCTTTGCCTCCCCTGTTTGTGGAGGAGTAAGTTTATTGCTTACTGCCTGGGGCGCCCTTACCGGGGAATGCTGACGGGGCTACCCAGGCAATTTTTAAACCCCACTTTCCCGAGCCGACCTTGGGTCACATCTTACTTGTTGGAGTAAGATGAACATTGGCCTGGTGCCTAACTCCTGGAGAGGAGTAAATCAATACTTCTACTACTGCCGGACTATTATTGCTATTTAATACTAGTAATAATAATGCTTATATTTATATGCTAGTATATTCGTTCGTTAATTCCTACATTTACAGTCACGCTTTCATTGATGTGAGCGGAAGTATAGGAATTTGATATGAAAAAGAGAAAGTGTGAGGTGCTTACATCTGCTTGGTGAGTTATGGTGAAGGGTAGATGGATTAGCATGGCGAATAAACAATCTGGGTATTTGCAAAGGGATTATTATTTAGTTTGTGGCGGAATTCAAAGGAAATCCAACGAAAGTTTATAAACATTTGAACTGCAGGCACATATTAATTTTCGCTTACTTTGTTAAATGTTGCTACGTAATCACATCAATACTTTTTGAAATATTATGTAAAAGAAATGTTCACTTTTCAGGAGTTATGTATTGCTCACATATATTTTACGAAAGAAATATAATAAACATTAAGTTTAATTGAAAAACAACAACAACCAAACAATAGTTTTCTTTATAAAAAGACATTTGAAATGTTAATATTGCCGTCTAATAATGTGTTATTGTTCGATTAATAAATGGAGAGGGAGATAATAATACATTAATATTTTTTATTCTAAGCCAATATGCAAGTATCAGAAAGTTTCGTCGGATGTTTTGCTGGTTTGGAATTTTGTGAGCAAGCTGAAGGCGTGTCCATGAATATTGACGATGGAGAGGCGTTTGTAAAGCCAAGTGTTTTCATGATGGTCACTGGTGTAGCGCGTCATTAAAAGAATAAGACTGTTGAGGAAGTCGAACGTGGGAGGGTTTATCACTCCCTCCACTCGTCTTTACAGGGATCAGTTCGAACACACATGTGTCGAAAAGACCGGGATATTTGAATTTCCTGCGGTAATCTGCGGACGCTGCTGCATGTCCAGAGTCTGTTGCCGATTCTGTCATTAGCGAGGGCGCAAACGTGTTGACACAAAGCGCATCTTAACTAAGGGACTCGTCGAAACATTACCAGACACGAGCGGTTTGCCATCAACCATGTCGAGACCAACTTGTTAAAGGGTCGACTGGAAGCCGGCGATATCTAGGACGATATCAG
>OY744536.1:92655175-92660175 GCA_963556195.1 Sepiola atlantica | reverse complement strand
TTTTCTTTCTTTGCGATCTTTCTGGTTAACTTCTCGACTCGGCGATTGTTTCATTTTACTTCAGTCTAGGTTTTCAGCAATCACGGGCCCCTTTTCCCGTTGCTAACCTTTGATATCTATATGAGATACACATATATTCTATTAACGTTCTCTTTTACTTGTCAACTATTGAGTTAGTAAAGAAGGTAAGAACATTAATGTTCCCCTCCCCAATTGACCACTTGATTGTTATTTTATATATTTCTCGTAGTCTATCGGTTATACCGGATTCCATAACAAGAATCGATCTAGTCTGGTGGAGTATCCAGCAAAGGTGTGTGACTTGAGATAACATTACTAGGAGAAGGTGCCCCATACATCGTATGAGCCAACGTATAGCTGTGTCGAGGAGGTTCGGATACTATGTTATTTTGAATATTTGGTCAGCGTTTACTCGTAAGGTGAACTATATTCATGCCAGATTGTCCTGACAAACCTTTGTACAGAGAGACCAAAGACACTCGAGGATAGTGTCTAGTACGTTATTGAAACTCACCATATATATATATATATATATATATATATATATATATATATATATATATATGAAATCCATTTTAATATATTCTCTGCATAAACGGAGTTTTCCTCTGGTATTTATTATTTTTGATAAAGGGAAGTTTATTTTCCCGAAATATTATATAAATGATTTTTAATAATTATCCGCACAACACACAAACAGCTAACACCAAACTTGCTGTTATGTAAGATTTTAAGAAAAAAATTAATAGTAAGTCTCATTACAAATTCGATTCACTGTTTTTGTTACTTCCAGCTTACATCCTACACGGGACTTTGCATTACCCTTAGCCTTTTAAAAACACACTACTAATATATATATATATATATATATATATATATATATATATATATATAACTTCTTTGTAAAATGGTAGGAAAAATCCCAGCAGAGTGCTCGATTAATTAAGAATTAAAGTTAAAAATTAAGAGCATAATATTTATTTATTCTGGTACAGAAAAATGAATCTTTAAATTTATTTTTAATTTTTTTTAATCTTTAAATTTAAAAAAAATCTTTTTTAATCTTTAAATTTATTTTTAATTTATTTTTATTCATTATGTTTTTATTCTTTCTTTTTTTATTCTTTTTTTATTCTTTCTTTCTCTCTCTTTTTTTATTCTCTCTAGTTTTTATATATTTTTTTTTCTTTTTTATTCTTCTTTTTATTATCTCTCTCTTGTTTTATTTTTTTATTCTTTTAGTCTTAGTATTAAAATGTTTTTATATATATTTTTTATATATATTTTCATATATTTTTTTGTTTTTTATTCCCTTTAATCTTGAATTCCCTCGTGTTTTAAATCTCCACGGTCTTATTACACTAAATTTAAATTTAAACAATCACACAACACACTGAGCAAATAACGCGTCCCAACGAGAGTGTCATGTGACCTCACATTTCCAAAACAGATGACAACAGAAGCTGAAGAGAGCCGGATGGGTAAGACCTTCCGTGCTTGAAACCGACGGTATGAATGTTGTACTAATTTTTCTGTACCAGAATAAATAAATAAATATATATATATATATATATATATATATATATATATATATATATATATATTATTAAAAATAATCGACAACTCTTGTCGGGATATTTTTGTATTGATCCCTTCAATTTTCCGGATTAAAGTCTTAATCTCGAATGAGAATTGGCTGATACAACTGCCGTAATTTACATTTTGGTCCAGAGTACTTTCTGACCCATCTGGGTCTATCTTCAGTCGAATAATGTCAATCAGGTAATACCCAATAAATATAGCTTCATATTTAAATGTTCCCGCCATAATTAATTATAAATCTCACTCCATTGTCATTATAAACATTACCGTGTTATATTCGCTAAGTGTGTTACTGGGGTTTATATTTTATTGTGCTCGGCGTTGTCCGGGAGCAAATAAAAAGTTAATTACAGTATTGTATATCATTTTTTGCACTATTTCCATTATTAACATACTTTCTTTTCATATTATTTTGAAAGCGAGTAGAAGGAAACGGAAATACACGGGATCAAAAATGTAATTGTGTTTAGTTCTATTCAGCGTTATCTAAGAGCAATAAATGTAAGAATGCAGTATATATATTTTTAAAGATAGCTCGCCGAAATTATCATTATTTTTTTGCAACACACTAAAACCAGTGACAATAATGAGTTCGGTTGAGCAGAAAGATAGGATAGCGGAGCAATAAATAAAAAAATATACAAGCCGCGCATGCGTGGTCCCCCTCTGTATGTGACTCGATGTGGCGAGTGTAAAATTTGGGGCAATTTGACCCCCCTTTGACTCCCTAGCGGCGCGAACCAGAATTTTTCTGAAGTCAAGGATGCTCATTTTATATCGAGACCATGGCCTCTACATTTTGACCAAGTTTCGAAAAAATTGAATTGATGGATCAAACGTTATGGGAGAAAAGGGTATTTTTTTTCATTTTGACCCCCTGGCGGGTCGAACTAGATTGTTTCCAAGGTCAGCGATACTTATTTTCTATTAGGAACAATTGACTCCACATTTGGCGAAATTTAAGAGAAATTGAATGGATGAATGAAAAGTTATGGGGAAAAAATGTCATTTTTTGCTATTTTGGAGGCTTTTGACCCCCTGGGGGGGACTAACCAGATATTTTTTTCAAAAATCGGAGAATGTCACTTTCTAATCTGACAAAAGTTAAAACTTCATGCAAAATTTCAGAGAAATTTAATGGATGGTTGCGGACGGACGGACGGACAGCCTCAAAACATAAGTCCCCCGATTTTATAAATCGGGGGAACAATAATGGGAAAGGAGGGAAGAGAAAGATAGATAGACAGCTAGAGAGAGAGAGAGAGAGAGAGAGAGAGAGATGTTTTATTATTAAGAAGTTACACACACTATTTTATTTTTTCTATGTTGTGTTCTCTCATGACGCCGGGTACGCCTGGTTGCCCTGATAATGTATTTATAATTTTCAAATCGATTCAAAATATTAAAGGACCTATTTTCGACATAAAATTGGATGCCTTTTTTTTCAAAATTACTTTCAAATTCCGAATAAAGAAAAAAATATTTTAAAACCATAACATTTCTATTTACAAGCGTAATTATAACATTGAAAAGTTTGTACGCAAAACGTTATCAATCCAATTTGTTTAAAGTGAGACTGTGACAGACGTGATGATCTTCAAGCAGGATCGAGTGGTTAAAGTTACCCCGACTTGCATCAACCCCACTCTAAAAGGGCCCGTCTTTGCATGGCGAGCAATTTTAAGATTACAGTACTGTTTAAATCATTGTCGTATTGATTACGATTATCGGCATTGGCAGAAACGGTCTTCTCGTGTCTATTTTAACATCATCGACAACGAGTCCAAAGATGTAGTTATGCAAATTAAGTTGGTTTAGATATGTCGGATTTAAGTGAATAAAAGACAGAACTTAAATCGCATTGAGGTGTCTGGATTTGATTAATCTAAACTTGATGATGTGAAATGCAAAACCCAGAGAAAAAGAAAGACAAGAAGCAAGAGATAACGTCGGGTGAGCTGGATTATTTTTGACCGATATAGCAAGCTGAGTATTTTAATTTAACTTCGGTAAAATCTATCGTTAACGGGCCTATTGAAGTCAGAATGGGCACGTTTCCTTGATAGACTTTCAAACCTTTTTTTTTTTATTTTCTAATTGTAAAGGAAAATACCATTAACAAACGGTTTCGTTTGGATGAACGAACGTCTTCAGACAAAGTGAAGATTTTAAATTTATTCCATAGCAGTAAAAACATAGGAAAAATAACGCACTGAGAGACGTCATTGGCAGGTGTTTAACTATTTGAAAACAATAATAATGAATGATAAAACGCACGTGTTGAGAGACGTTTTGAAATTGTCGCATTATTGATTAGAGTATGTTTACTTTTTTAAAGTGTGTGTTGAAAAAATGTTGACTGGGAGATCAATTTAACTTGATAAGTCTTGATAATAGCTGTGTTTTTATTTGAGAAGCCACCCGCTATCGCATTTAAGAATGTAAGTTTATTAATATCTATTAGACAATTATCAAGACGATGTTATTTTTTGTGTAAATTTGAGTACTGGGTTATTTTAGAAAGTGGTTCGCAATCTGTTAATTTCATTTTCATTTTTGGTAAGAATAAAAACGTCATCAACGTATTGTAAACAAAAAAATTGGTTGTTTGTTTATGACATTTACTATTTTTCTCTCTAAGTTAAACATGCAGGGCGGTTATTACTTTTTGTTAATGTTATCATTAAAAAGTAAAATTAGTAACAGGCTTTTTACATCTAAAGTAATGACCTATTGGTCAGTTTTTTTTATACTTCTTAACGTGTGAACGAATTAATGTTATGCTATATTAGTTTTGGATATATATATATATATATATATATATATATATATATATATATATATATATATATAACACGGTACTTTTAAAAACTATTAATAAATACTTAAGAATACACGTTATTTACTTGATAACTACTCCCTGAAGATGGATCCAGATAGATCTGAAAGAACTAAGGCCCCACAACCAATACGCCATATGCATAGGTCAATTCCAGTTGGAACGCCGTAAACTAATAAGGAGCTTAGAACAGATTAAACAGAAAAAATATCACCACACTGAAATTACGTCAAATCCACACAAGGACGTCTTATCGATAAACAAAACTAAACAAAGTTTGTTTATTTTCATTAAAAAAAAGAGAACAGGAAGTCTCTGAAGATAGAGTGTCTCCGAAATTAATAAGATAAAAAATAAGAAACAAAAGAAATAAATTTGCCTTGCATTGTAAAAGGCTTTTATTCTCAATTTGTAATACTTATCATTCAATGCTTAAAAAAAGAACGACCAATATTCGAATTAAAATCCCAGCGTGCCTGCGCACATCCGTTCTACTCAAAAGCCGCGAATTACATCCGAAGCGGACATTACGTCAAAT
>OY744536.1:92517675-92652675 GCA_963556195.1 Sepiola atlantica | reverse complement strand
AAATAGGACCCTTATTTTTGCCCACCCTGTACTAGTATTTTATATTGTAATGTTCTATTCGGTATACTGTACTATTATAGACCACTGTACTATCTTCCAATGCGTAATTCAGGGAGCGGTCGTGTAGAATCTGTTATCATGAGACCACCCTCCAATTAAGTGACATTTACTTTTGGGACCTAACATAATATATGTTATTTCGTCATCATACTCTCTCCAAAAATTTCATTCACATTTATTATGTTTGCTTGTCATGCTTACATTTCTGTATGTATAACCTCATCCATTTTTAGGGAGGCTAGAGAAGTATATGTTCTGTGTATTGATCCTTTAGTGCTGCATTAGAACATTGTTTGATCTCCCGCCGGATATTTTGCTAGTTCAGGTATTAGAACATATACTAATAAACTAGCAGCCGAACTGTCCAAGAAAAATTCCCCACTTAAGCGTAATTGTGCATCCCGGTGTGCTTACAACACAACTTTCTAGCCCATATCTTCGTGTTTGTACGTTAAAACTTTACTAGTTAGACAGCTAAGAGGTTGCTACCGAATTCAATTACAAACGATAGCAATTTTACTAAATAACCGAGTGTTACGACATTGGCGTAAGTAAAACCAAAGTCCACTTTCTACGCCCATATTTGCATTGGTTATCAAAAAGCGGTATAAATTATAAAGTGCTGGAAATCTGCAAAAAATTGTTGTCACTCAAACCTCAGTAGAACACCACTGGTTATTGCCAGTGAGAAATCACTGATAGTGACCAGTATTAACACTCATAGTGATGATAAAGTCAGTTTAATCTAAACGTTAACAGAGGAAGAACAAGAACAGAATAACCAGACCTAACGGAAAATAAGCACTTCTGGGGTAAATATGGGGAAAATGACAAAACCTCAACACATATTCTGAATGACTACATAACATGAAAGAAGAGTTTCAAGAAATTGAAGTAGGAACAGAAACCGAAATTATTGAAGAGCCACTGAAGAGACTTCAAAGCAAGATGGCAAATTAGAAAGCACCAAGCCACGAGTGAATACAAGTATGATCTATTACTCACTTAATAACTGTGCACTATTCCTTGAAAAACAGAAAGGGTGCCGAAAGGAAAATGATGTACGCATGACTTGTTATACATAGATCAAAAGATAATGAAAGAGGTAAAAAGCGGAAAACTAACATAGTCTTGGCATGGATCGACTAGAAGAAAGCTTACGGTTGAAGAATACTTGAGATAGCAGATAAAGCCCACGGGGGAAAGCGACGAAAGATATAGTAGAACGTAATAATGATAAATCTAGAAAGAGAT
This sequence comes from Sepiola atlantica, assembly GCA_963556195.1. Lineage (NCBI taxonomy): Eukaryota > Metazoa > Mollusca > Cephalopoda > Sepiida > Sepiolidae > Sepiola > Sepiola atlantica. Next base: position 92,651,361 of record OY744536.1, on the reverse strand, counting down.
GAAGACCTGTCCACAGATAGATATATTTTGAAGTCAATTATTAAAAATCGTCAAAGAAATAACAGCACATAGAATTGATTAAAAACCAAATATTATTATATATATATATATATATATATATATATATATATATATATATTCTATGATAAATGCCAGTATACTGAAATCATGTGCCCTTAATAGGAAAATGAAAATTTATATACAATAAAAGTACAAAAGCAAGGAAATTCCCAAATTTTTACACTTTTATTGTCATTAAGGGTATACGAGCACAATAGGGCTATGAATTTTACTGGTAGGAATTTTTCTTCAGCACACCTCACACACTTCATCCGCTCATGCATAGAGATTTATACTGTAGTGATGTGATAAAACAAATGGCTTGGTTGATTTGTTGTCATACCCTTAATGACAATAAAAGTGTTCAAATTTGGGATATTCTTTGCTTTTGTACATTTAGTGTATATGAATGTTTATCTTTACCCTATTAAGGACACATGCTTTCAGTATACATGCATTTATCATGGAATGTCACTACTTTTGTAAAGGCTATGCTCTAAGGTTTTTTGGAATTTTCTGGAAAACTAAGGAATATGGTAAACTGAAATTAAAATGCCATCAACTAGACCCTAGAACGTCTATCTCTGCCAAAAATCATCTGAATCCCTCAAATAGTTTATGAGATACAGGGTGGCACACACGTACGTACTACACACGGATAACAAAAAAATACTCCTGACCTTTCTGGATCTCTGGGTTGCCTTGACTAATGATGCTGAAATTCTACACACTTATAGAACATATCAAATGAAAATGTTGTGCAAAGTTTTAAATAATTTAGTTCATTGGGTTTTGTAGTTATGACTGATAAAACAAATAAGATTTCTAGCATAGGTCGTTTTTGAAGTTTATTAAGGGATAGAGAGCTCTCGCGCCTCCCTTGATATATATATATATATATATATATATATATATATATATATATATATATAATAAGGAGAATATTTTAGAATATTTTGAAAACCTGGACAACACAAAGTATTTGTTTTTTTTAAATAAATTATTTATTTACTTTAAAAACTTTTCTTTTTTTTATAAACTTGAGTACTTTCGATGATAAACATATTTGTCAGAAGTGTAATCATATTTTTCTTCTCTGTTGTACAATCCAAGTCGACTGAGACATATCTATCGCAGTCAAGTTGAAATTCGTCTTGCTGTTATAGACGATAAGTGCTGATATGCCGGTGTGTGTAGCACGCGGTTACAGGAATAAGGTAGTCTATAACATCAAGACGAATTTCAACTTGACTGCGATAGATATGTCTCAGACGAGTAGGATTGTACGAAGAGGAAGAGAAGAAAAAAATATGCTTATACTTCTGACAAAAATGTCTATCAGCGAAAGTACTCAAGTTTATAAAAAAAGTTTTTAAAGTAAATAAATATTTATTTTATAAACAAATAATCTGCGTTGTCCAGGTTTTCAAAATATTCTAAAAAAATATTCTCCTTATTATTGTTATTCCGCCAACGTTTTGAATGTGTGACTTTTACAAACATATATATATATATATATATATATATATATATATATATATATATATATATATAGTAAGATATGAAAATATATTTATGACAATTAAGCTACACAGAGTCTCCAGCGTTTAATCCCCGGGTGAATCTTCAGGTTCTAAACGAACTTTAACCTGAAAGTTCCCACCGGGTATGAAACGCAGGACCCTCTGTGTAGCTTAATTACTATAAATATATTTTCATAACTTACTATATAGCTTTACTTACGTATAGACAACTGTTGAAGTAAATACTGAAAATTGAAACATAAAAAATGATATCTCCTTATAAAATTTCATGTGGATACATTAAATGGTAATATATATATATATATATATATATATATATATATATATATATATATATATATATATATACGAGAGAGAAGAAGATTTCTAAAAAAAAAAACAGATTGTTTATTTCTACATTTACTTGCATATTAGGTAACGCCATCCCATTGTATTTATTTGATGTTAGCATGTACTTTCCGATTCGGTTTCTTGACATACCATTAGTTGGCCAACTTATTTATGTGCGTACCGATCGTCATACGTCCTCGACACCCATTCGTGCTGACTATATTTCTGTCAGACTTATGTATGGTTCTGTACAGTTTCACGAGGTCGACACTCCCCTAATTTGCTTTTCTTATTGAGAAGGGGTTGGCTCATCGCTAATCGTCTGAGTCGTCCTTGCAAGGGATTGCCAACTGGGGTTCTCAGGCTTACTTTTAGATCAGAAGGTGCACTGACGTTTAAATCTTAACCCCTAATATCATAAAAAGAGTTTAACTGCAAACCCACCTACCCGGAAAAAAGAAATAACTTTTAGACGCTGACCGCTTCATAAAACACAATTATTTCTCCCAATAAAAATAGAGCCTATGCATACAAAATATCGAACGTAATTTAATATATATATTTATATATATATATATATATATATATATAATTATTAATGTCAATATATGTATCAGCATATACTACCAGTGCCCTTTTACTTTGCAGTCTCCTTATAATATTCAGCTCGATGAGTATCAATTAGTGAGACAGAGCAAATATATTTAGGTTCATATTATATTCCAATAACCAAGTTTTTATTTGATTTTTAACATTTTTATTTTTTCACATTTCCAAAAAACATAACATTTCTCTGAGATATATTTTTTATTTTCCGTTTCATTTGTCTTGTGCCAAACAACATTTTTATGTCAATATCGTCTCTGCAACATCACAAAATCATCAGAAAAATTCACAACAAGTAAAAAGTTATTGGATTAAAGTGTCTTAAAAAAAACTACACTATACAGTTGTTCATTTTTTGGGGAAACCAAACAAAAAACAAACAAAGAAAAGAGCAAACTCACACGTGGGGTAACCCACTAATACGCTATTTTAAATGGCTGTACTAAATGGAAAATAAGATCGAATGATGTAAACGTCAAACAATACTTTCTCGAATGAGGCACTTATAGACGCTGACCGTTGGTGCTTTGAAGCTGACGGGAAAACTAACCTGGGAAGATAATTAGCCAATATATATGATCGATCCCGACCAAGCTTTCGAATGAATAAGATATGCTCGCCACTTAAGCACATGGATCCAATTTTGTTTTAACCCAGAATTTAACGATAATATCTTTCCCGGAAGAACAATATTTCGTTTGTTTTTAGTTCCAGGAATATAAAGAAAAAAAGGAATGTGTATATTCATTGGAATTAAGGTAGCTATTTATGGATACATTATGGATATGATGATATAATGTTGCATTACCTCCCGTCCGAGGGCAGTCTAATAATACCGTATTATTGTGTAAGTTGTTATTCACTATTATGAAATAAAATATATACATCTTCATTTGTAAATAGTTTTAATCTAAAAATTTTAATCAGAACACAAAAAATAATCAACTCATGCAAATGTTTTTTTTAATGCAAATATACGCATGATCTACTAGACATCATCCTCAAATGTATTCGGTTTCTCTTTAAAAGGGGTTGTCATGAAAACCTGACACGGGTACATCACCCTACAAGTAAACCTTGACCACATATTCAAAATAATATAGTATTTGAAGCCGTAATAAGATCTAAGTTGTGCTACACGCATATACGAGGAATGGTGCACTTTCTCCTACTGATGTTTCCTCAAGAAACACCACTTAGCTAGATATTCCACCAGACTAGATGAATTATTGTCTTGCAATCCGGTAAGACCAATTGACAAAATATATAAATATATACTATAACGTAATCAACTGGTCAATTGGGGAGAAAAAAATGAATGTTAACTTTTTTTACAAAATAAAGGCTTGAGATGTAAAAGAGAACTTTAATAGGACACTGAAATGTCTATGTATCTCATATAAGGATCATGTGTTAGCCCCAGACTGAGGGCCCCCATGATTTCTGAGAACTTCAACTGAAGTAAAATGAAACAAAAAAAGGTGATGTGTATAATCGATGAATCAGTTTTTTTTAAAAAATATGTGTGGTTTATTTGCGGATTGCTCTCGAACGTCTCTCTGGCGTGTGCAACATTGATTCAACTATAATTAATTATGAATTCATATGAGATTTGTACTAAATACGTCACTCCCAGAAGTTTTGTCTGCAGTGTAAAAAATATTAAGTATTATTATACTATTTCTAATAGAACATGCACCGTCACGTCATCTAAAAGAAAAAAATAAATGGATACGATTTATTTGCTGTTCAGATTATAATTTTTAGATTGGTTATTCTGACTACATTTCTCATCTTGAGTGTTATCATCACAACGTTTCGGCCGCTGTAACCTTCGACCTTCTTCAGGTGTATCTCTTCGAACTCGAAATTATCAATCCTCATCTCAAAAATTCAGAAATATAAAAAGACGTTTTCTTTTTATACTTATACTTATCTACACACTTCGTAAACTCCTTGGGACTATCAGATCAGGCTGTCTAAAGATCAAGGCTGCCTAACTAAAAATGCACATACAATTGTTGTTACGGTTTTAATTTCTTTCCTTTAGCAAAACTCAATCATGTTCTGCAAATCCGCTTTCCTCTGCACACTGATATGCCGTAAAACAAAAACGAACCAAACACCATGAATAAATATTTGAAGATATAAAGTGTAAGTATAATAACGTTTACCAAAATGACCGGATTCGGCATTGAATAACCCGAAAAGGGTTGATATGCCGTAAAACAAAACAAACAGACTTCGTAAAATAAGCTCCGAAAAAAAAAACAATGAAAAAACTGCGAGTATATATATATATATATATTTTTAACATACTTCACCCCAAACAAGGCAGGCCGGCACTGTAGACGTAAGGGGTTACTGAGAATTAAGGTGTAGGTTTTGGGTGTAATCCTAAGTTGGGAGCTGTGTAACGAGATGTCTGTTTACATTCGTTTTACACCTCTGCATGTCTGTGCGGTCGGGAAACAGTGAGCAGTGAGGGAGTTCTAGAGGCCGGCAACATGACGAAAGAAGCTATTGGGGTAGAAGGCTCTCCACAGTGAATTGATACGGATTTTTCTGATTGACGAGTCGGTCTAGTGTATTTACGTCGAGGAGGCACCAGAGAAGAAAGTTCATCGGAACACAATCCATTAATGTATTTGTAAAAGAAAGCACAAGGATGCAAGATTGCGGCGATGGGACAGGGGTTGGAGCTTGATGGATTGTGAGGGGGCCTATAAAGTTGGCGACTCTTTTTTGGGCCTTGTCTAAAAAGGAGAGACTAGTGGATGATGCACCAGGCCAGATGTGTAGATTGACCTCAAGGAACAATTTGTTTACTTATGGTATATGCTGCTCATATAAAAAGAGAAGAAAAATAACAATGTTTTACCAATGACTGAAAATATATCCGCTGCCGGTTTTCACACCGATATTAATATAAACACACATACCAACACAGTTATCTATTTTTATTAACATTTATAAATTATCATTTTAATTGTAAAGAAGAAATTATCCACTATTTTTTTTAAAGTGCAGATTTATATGTGCATTGTTTTACTATGCATTTGCTGACTTATTTCCCTTCAACAAGTGAAATGGTTTTGCTAGATGGCTAGAGATATACGAGTCTTGCTTGCTCAATATTTTGTGACAGTGACGGAATTATATTAATCTACATACAAATAGGGATGGCCTGTGGACGAGTTGTTATAGCACTTGTCTCTTGGCTGGACGACCTGGGTTCGATCCCACTCACGGCATGCGAATTCTCGGGTCTGAAAACCCCCTCTGTCCACCCAGCAGTAAATGAGTACCTGACTAAAACTCAGGGAAGGTTCAAGGCAGCAGAAGGAGAGGGATGGGCTCTGCCTTCCACATGCTGTGCCCTAGACACGGTGATTCTTAACAAATCACCGCCGCTACGGCCATGGACAGTGTGCGATGTCGGCAACGACACTCGTGCGCGTCACGGCTATGCGACCGTTACCTTTTTTTTTACATACAAATACATACAAAAACTAGACGATAAACAGCGATAAGTAATCGAAAAAATATAAAGTCTAAACACATTTGATATTTAAGAAAGAACTGACTTGTAGTTTAAGATGATCACATCAGTTTCTTTGAGATTTATATACTTTCCATTTTATGTGTTGCAAAGCCGTCTATAACAAACTTTTCTCTGCATTGCTGTGTGTGTGAGTTCTAACGTGTGGGATTGGCATCATATGTTTGCTTCAAAATCGGGGTGTAAATGTAGGAGTGTATGCGTATGTAAGTATTTCAATATAAATCGTTCTGAAATTACGTTTATATCGAATCTTTTCTCTTGCGTCGTGTGTTTAAACGTACGCAAGGTAGGACGTTTTGTTAGTTATAATGATTTTTATAAAGCCTGGTTTCAATGAATCGAACAGGAAATATGTTGATTGGTTTATAAACACTCGATTGCTTTTTACTGGTGAATGTAGTGCCAGCTACTTTGCGGACGTAGTTGTAAGCAATGCTTCTATGTAGCGAAATATATAATACATGGCATTCTTTTCGAAATTTAAGAGAACGAGCTAAGTAGTAGTAGGAAGTGCTTGTCTTGGATTGTTTGTCAATATTGTTTTGCAAAGATATATTTATATTGCGCTATTTTATATATTATGTTGCGCACGAATACATTAGTCGAATGATGTTGAGGGAAGATTGCTAATATTTGTTCATATACTAATCTACAGTAATAGTTTTTCCGGAAAGATCTAATGCAGTAATATTTAAATCAACTAGGTCATTTCAAAATAGGTCATTATGACATGCGTACGCTTCGAAAAGAAATACTTTTTAAATAATCTAATTACTCGGTGCCGTGGTGCTTAAAATAATAGTTTGTTAATTTTAATAATACTTAAAAACTTATACGAATATGTTGTATTATATGTGAGTCTCTTAACATCTCGACACTTTTTTTATTTATTTATATTCCAACACGTTTAAATGCGCCAGTTTTAACTATAACAGTATTACCACTTCAAGAATAGTCCTTTATAATACTTCTTGAATTAATTTATACATTTTGGATGAAATCGATAGAAAGGCGATTCTCCCAGAATCCGGTTTAAATATTTAATCGAACTCTTTCGGATGTCAATACTATATTCAATAATTACGAGGATCCAAGAATCGGGCGTGTTATGTTGTTCATTAAAAAAAACTATATTTATAAAATATGAACTCAATTAAAATAAATTCAGCCTTTAACATATTTTCTAGTTGTAATGCTTCGCCGAAAGGTAAAAGATCGTCGCGGGCGGTATAACCGCTATTTTAGTAGCATACTGCACCTGTTCTTCTTACCACTAAAGCGTCCCGCTTTTACACAAGGATGGTTGTTAATGTATGTGTAAGCCATCGATATTTGACTGCCTGTAAAACATGAATTTAGCTGCGAGTGGAAGGAAATTGCCTCCCGGTCGATCCTAGTCCTCCTGCTTGAATCATGAAAATAGCAGGTACTCCTTTCTAACTTTGCCTAAACTTACTCATGGAGAAGGGATTGGCTTCTCACATCTCACTTGATGCGTGCTTACAAGGAAATGCTAATGGGTTCGACATTGCTATTTTTATAGCAATTCATTGTGTTCTGTTTTTGGGGAGCCGGACTCTAATCAGCCATGTCCTTTGCATGCATAAATAAACCTTCAAATCAGACATGCCATTTTCATGCGTTTCTAAAAGTGTAAATAAACAAACTATCTCGACGGTCAACATCTACTGATCATAAATAGCGATATTTAATGAATATTTATGTTTCGATCGCTACTCAAATATCTTACTCCTTATGCACATCCCTTATTAATCACATAAACAAATCCATTTTGCTGTATGGTAACATAAGCTTGTTTACTGTTCGACTTGCTCTAATAACAGACTAATCAGCTAGCCCTTTTTTAAATCTGATTACGCTAACTACACACTACCATTTTAAGTTAAGCTGACTTCTACTTACTAACACTTAAACCTTTTTTACATGAATAATTAAGAGAATCGAAGTGCATTTTTACTGAATTATTAAAAAAATAATTAATATTTAGAAGCGCCAATAAACTTAATCATTACTTTTGTTTATTTACACATTTTGATTTAGCGTTTCGTTAGTTAAGAAATACGGTTGCACATACAAATGCATGAGTGTTTTCAGGTCTGATCTGTGCCCTTACTTTCAACGTGTGTCATGGTAACAGGTACTACGTACTGTATGGACGGGTTGTCGGCGACTAAACTAGAAACTTTATCAGACAGGTATGTCTGGGGTTGTCTGATCAGGTGCGTGTGTGAAAATCCAACAACAATAAATACAACTGCTGTCAAACTGAGAAAGAAGTCAATCGATGCAGAGTTGAAAGTTCACCTCGTAACACTTACTGTCCTCATTCTATTTAATAGTTTAGTTTTAATATCACACGAACAAGTTTTCTGAAATGGAGGCAAAATGATGTTTTCGACAGTTGTTTTAAGTGGACATTTTAGCTCTTCCTATAATATTCATCCTGATTCAATTGTCAATCCACATAATATATAACCCGTGTGACACATTTGTTACAAACAAATGATGTACAAATAAAACTAAAATAATATTTTTCGCAGGACCACCGCTAATACAAACAGTGTTTTATATATAACTCATCGAAAAAATAATACTTTCATACATAGATTTTTACAAACATTCTACGTACCTTATCTTACTTATTTTTCTTTTAAATCAGATGCTTTCAAGTTGAGCTTTATTCCGATAAGGACTGTAACGACTAATAATAGACAGAAACAGTATTCGTCGATGTTCCTTCCGCTCACAAAATATAATTGGTAAAATCAAAATTCATGATCTTTCATGACACCTTTTCTATTTGTTGTCGTGGAACAACAATATTCATATTAGGGTTAAAGCTAATGTTAAATTTTCACTAACTCCAAGTGGAGCTCAAACGTCTTTTCTTTTAGAAGCAGTGCAATCTAATAACAATTTTAGTTCTCTCTGTGCCTGGACACTTCAGATCAGACATAAAATATCTTGATATTACAATACTTACAGTAGGAAAGATGATTAACGCAAAAGCACAGATATATATTAAACCAAGTCTTGACTGGGAAGAATTGCGAATTACTTAAGACTTCTTCCCAGGCATGGCAGATGGAACGAGACCATGCTACCACCGTGGATTAAATAAAGGGTTCCGCTCGAAATTCTGTCCAGATTCCCGAGTTCCACAGAAAGATTCTCGAGTTCAACAAAGTACACCTAAAGAAGATCGGAGGTTACATCGGCCGAAACGTTTTAATAAAAACACCCAAGATGAGAACAGTAGTCCGAATATACCAAATTCTACTAATAATCTGTACCTACAATTTTCGTGACAGTCCGCTGGTCTGTCGTCAGTTACATTTTCTAGTAATGTATTTATACATCTGTGATGGATATCTGCTTACAGAAACTCTTATTCATGAATTGTCAGAAAGTAAAAGAAAAAAGCGACAAGCGCGTTCGAATAATAAGAGAGGAAAAGATTATAAAGTGAACGAAGGTTGATCTTCTGATAAACCTGATATTTACACAAAAATGTCTTTAAGTCTGAGAGCACCAAGCCTTAATCATTCGTTTACACCACGATATCCTTCAATTAAACTCGACGCACCTTCTGAATCGACAATTATTAAATATTTTATCGGAATTGTACAGCTATATTAAATATTCAAACCGCATGCTGTGAGCTCCGAATTCCTTTCCAGTTTAACCTAAACATCGCTTCCAAACTAATTGAATCCAAATGATAAAGGGATAATTTTTGATATGCTAATTCTATTAATAACGCTGCATCCGCGTATTTAAACGCGGCGAAAAGAGCAAGAGAATTATGGGAACGGGGAATAACTGGAGAACCATACAGGGAACGAAGCGTGACAAATGTATCGAGTTTTCCTGATCGAGAAGAATCCTTGTGCAAATAAAGGTGCGATTTTCTTGAGAGATAAAATAACAAGATGGAAGAAACATAAAACATGGCGGAATTAAACAAATGTAATAACACGCATCTATAAATCGCCATTTTTTTCTTTTTTATTTCAGTTAGGTTGTGTTTAATTTTAAGTTTCATGTTGAACAAAGAATAATGAAATTCGGACAACGACAAAAAAATGGAATCAAAAATAAATAAATCTTCTGTTAAGCTATTTCCCATATTTGAAAACACACGTCTCCCGAATTGTCTCAATGAAACAAATATACGCGCGTTAAGATATGTATTGATTTACTCCTCTCCAGGAGTTAGCCACACGGCCAGTTTTTATCTTACTCCCACAAGTAAGATGTGACCCAAGGTTGGGTCAGGAAAGTGGGGTTTAAAAATTGCCTGGGCAGCCCCGTCGGCATTCCCCGGTAGGGGCGCCTCAGGCAGTAAGCAATAAACTTACTCCTCCCCAAAGAGGGGAGGCGAAGCCTGGGAAGGTGGACCTCCTAGAACTGCACAGGACAGACCCATAGATCGGCGTAAATCAAGCCCCGAACGCCAAGACAATACCAGTCTATGGGGTGCAGTATCCACTGGAACAGATACTACACTTTGATCTTAGCCAAAAGGCCAAGATGTCAGCGCGTTAAGATATGTACAAAAATAATGAAACAGCAAATATGCCAAGTTTAAAAACCTTTCTTGCTTGTCGAAGATTGCGAGGAAAATGTTTATTGTACGGAGTAAGATTAATTTCTGATTGTTAAACTGATACAGCACGGTTCACTGTAATTTATGCCATAAATGCCATAAAATGTTTCTACTGTATAGAATGTATTTAAATTTTGTAATTTGAAACGGTTTTTGAAACCAGTAAAATGCAGAGACTTTTTCTTTAAATAAACATATTATTTATTTTAAATTAAAATTTTCGATTCATACAGGAAGCTGCATCAAGATAATAGACAATATTTGTTCTTCCTTTTTTTAAACGACATGGTGTCGCTTGATCTTGTGCTTTCGCGTTCTTACTATCTAAAATACTCCTGTGCACGGTTACAACCACGCAACCAGAGAGAGCAATATAACATCCTAGAAAATGTAATACTATAACAAGTAATTCGTAGAATTTGGTATATTCGGACTACTGTTCTCATCTTGAGTGTTTTTATCACAACGTTTCGGCTGATGTAACCTCCGACTTTCTTCAGGTGTACTTTGTCGAGACGTTAGGTTTTGGAGGCTTAGAATTCTCGAGTGCTTGTTTCACCTTCCACCTTTGCTCATCTTTTTGTGCCTTTGGTTCACCCAAAACTGCCTCTTTTATTGGAGCTATCATGTCTAAGAATTGAATCCGCCCCAACCATTCATCGGATTCCATATATAGACATGATAGGTGCAATAGAAGAGACAGCCTTGGGTAAACCCAACGCACATAGAGATAAGCGTTAGTAAAAGGTGACACAAGCACTCGAGAATGCTATCTCTCCAAAACCTAACGTATCGACAAAGTACACCTGAAGAAGGTCGGATGTTACATCTGCCGAAACATTGTGATAAAAACACCCAAAATGAGAACAGTAGTCCGAATTTACCAAATTCTACGAATTATCAACCCTCATCTAAAAAAATATCGAAGCATTATAACGATTAACATTTAAACAGATATTTTACAAATGTTCTATTTAATTAAAATTGCATAAGTTTTCTGTTACCTGACGCTTACAAATTTCTTTTTTTAATTTTAGAATATTTAATGTACCTATATCTAACGTAATGCACGACATTAGTGTCTGCTACTCCGCCATTTAAAAGCGTACACGCCAAGCCCTGTCGTAGCGCCGCCACCACAGATTGAAACCTAAGAACATAACATAAAGATATGTTTTACCTGTCTGTGGCTTCATCCTCCTCCTACTGTCCAATTGATTAAATCGTATTTGCCCATTAAAAAGTTCAGTCAATAAATCAAGTAAAATAAGCACCAGCCAATCAGAACGCGTAACACATTTTATGATGCATAAAAACCCACACGGAAGTTTATGGATGGCAGAAAGTTGACGATATCTTTAGATTCGGCAGTGTCGTAACTCTGGCTTGCACATTACTTTTCCTATGGTTCTCAGCATTTATGGGCGATGTGTTTAGAGTGATGGGTCGCATTCCTTGTGTTGGGGTAAGTCGTTACTTTGAATTGATGTAATTTGTAGATGTTCAATCCTCTCATAATATAAATCACCATTCAAACTGATATATTTCAATCTCGTAAACGCTTTTCATCGAGTAGTTTTGAACCTTGATAAGTTGCTACTCGAAAAAAAGGAGGCATTAGAAACACACGCACACACACATCTATCGATGCGACTGAGAAAAAACGGAATGACGGTCACCAATAAGATGGACGGAATATCAGGGATGTTGATTTTAATGATACAACTAAATGCTGATACGCACGCTCATAACAGATCAATTATTTGAATAGAATTGGCTGAATATTAAAAGCATTCTTTATTGGGCGCTAATAAACTATTACCATGTGAAGAGGTGATACATTTGACCATTATAATTTGTTCTATACCTATTAAACTACTAAAATTGTGAGTGTTTAAATTGAATTTTGTAGTTGCGGTAGCAATGACACGTGGCAATTTAAGAAAATAACTTCATAGTGGTAGCAATTTTTTTTTTATTTTGAATTAATGTTCATAATCTGGATTGTTGTTTTAGTAACTTTTTGACTTGGATAAATTGTCAAGATTTAACATCAAATCAGACCATACCTTGATGGGGTATGTTAAAATGAAGATGTGTGTTTTTTTGTTTGCCGTTTTACTTTGTTTTTATATATATCCAAAGCGATTTTTTTGACTCCGTGATGTCATTGCGGTAATAGTTCTCTAAGGAGAAGATTTTCTTTGAAAATCATCGATTAAAGACTTTACAGTACTTTTTGCTTGAACTTTTATATGTAATTAAGTTTGATTAATTTCTTATTTTATTTCATTTAATCCATTATATATATATATATATATATATATATATATATATAACTTTAAGGACAAGTAAAATTAATTCCCGCTCAAAGTTTTTTTTTTTTTTTTTTTTTTTTTTTTAACATTTGATGTCCTCAGATGAATAGTAAAAAAAAAAGAAAAATAAAGTACCTTTTTAATATCTTACCTGGCGCAGTTTACCCCCTAAAAAAAGTTCAAATTCTACTTTTTTTTGTGCAAATACATTTAAATAACCTACAAAATATCCGCAAACAAGGAATTAAAAAAAAATTAAATATAAGATTTTAGAGAGGGTCACTTTCCTTTATAAATTTCACGTAAAATGAGCACCCATTTCCTGGCCACTTAGCGTAAACGATACATTAACCGATTTTTTTTTGGGGGGGGGGGTAATAAAAACATGTCAACATTTAGGCAATTTCTTTTCTTTTTTTTTTTTTTTTTTGAAGGGGGTATTTTTTCATTAAAACGTAGATATTTAGGCAATTTAGATTTTGTGAGGGGATTTTTTTTTTTATTTACTTAATTAAAATACGTGGAAATTTAGCCAATTTATTATTTGGAGGGTTATTTATTTAATAAACACTAACCCTAAATCCTAACCCTACCCACCCAAACAAATTAAATTGGCTAAATTTGTACGTGTTTTTATTTTTGAAAAATTCCCCCCCCCCCCCAAATAAACACTCAAGTCGGTTACATGTCTCGTTTCACGCTAAGTGGGCAGGAAATAGGTGCTTATTTTACGTTAAATAAATAAAGGAAAGTGATCCCCCCCACTCTAAAATCTTTAAAATATATATATTTTTAATTCCTTTGCGTAAACTGCGGGTAAACTGCGCTGGGTAAGATAGAAATAAAAATAAAAAAATACCGATTAAAATCAAAATAAGAATCTAGAAATTCTTATATTAATGCTTATTTTCTAATGAAAATACATAACCTGTTTTTTATCGAAGTAAATGTTTAAAATATGAGGATACAGTTTAAGGAGCCCTTATAAAAAATTAAATTCAGGGTCTTTTATAATTTATGTTTGATTACGGATAGCATTTAATCGGAATATCTTAATCGTCAGATGGAGGGTGACACCCCTATTATGTTCCCTAAAATAATTTGTATTACCCCAAATAAACTGGCATTAAACAAAAAAGTAATTGTGTAATTCTTATTGTATATATTTCTACATTAAGTGAAGGCATCTACATTTTTCAGTCTTCCGGTCCGTTTAATCTACTTTGCGTAAAAGTTAATTAAACTAAATATAGACCATATTCCGACACTTACGCTGAGCTGCATTGCCCCACAATTCACAATGATCCAGTAAATAGATTATAAGTGAAACATGTACATACGGATATATAAACATTTACAAAAATCTAAATGTGTATTAATAGTAAAGACGACACGTCCAATGACGGTTACAATTAACGTTGTACTAATTGTTGTACCCTTATGAATATTAAATTCAAGATAAACATGACTAATGTTGTTCATAATCTATTAAATGATTTTTATTATAGAAAATGTTTAAAGGTTAGGCCGAAGTTTAAGCATTAAAAAAACCATCTCTTTAAATTAATGTTTAATTACTACGGATTTAATGTAATTCAAACCCGTAATATAAGAATTTCCAATTAGAATGTCTTCCCATGGATACTGCAGTTCATAGATCGGTATTGTCTTGGCCTTCGGGGCTTGATTTCCGCCGGTCTATGGGTCTGATCTGTCCTGTGCAGTTCTAGGAGGTCCACCCTCCCAGGCTTTACCTCCCCTCTTTGGGGAGGAGTAAGTTAATTGCTTAGTGTCTGAGGCGCCCCTACCAGGGAATGCCGACGGGGCTGCCCAGGCAATTTTTAATGGCCAGAGTGCTCACCTTCTCGAGCGCTGGCTTTTCAAATCCCACTTTCCGACCTTGTGTCACATATTCCTATTGTGGGTAGGGGTTAAATAACGCCTTTTGACTAAGATCAAAGTGTAGTATCTGTTCCGATGGATACTGCACTTCATAGATCGGTATTGTCTTGGCCTTCGGGGCTTGATTTCCGCCGGTCTATGGGTCTGGTCTGTCCTCTGCAGTTCTAGGAGGTCTACCCTCCCAGGCTTTACCTCCCCTCTTTGGGGAGGAGTAAGTTTATTGCTTACTGTCTGAGGCGCCTCTACCGGGGAATGCCGACGGAGCTGCACAGGCAATTTTTAAACCCCACTTTCCCGACCCGACCTTGGGTCACATCTTACTTGTGGGAGTAAGATAAAAACTGGCCTTGTGTCTAACTCCTGGAGAGGAGTGAACCAATACTCCACAAACACAATAACAGATACTATTATGCCCCTTACCTTTCTAAAGCGATTATTAATGAAAATAAAATATATTTAGACACCGGTTAATTTCCTGCTTTTAAATAAGTTGCCTTTCGATCTCTTTCTTGGTCTTTATTTTTTTTTTTTGGCCAATACTATATCTATGTATATTTTACATATATCATAGATATATGAAATTAATTTGCATATATATGTGCTCGAGATATAGTCTAAAGAAGCTTTGAGTCATTTAAAAAAAAAAATACAGTTTAAATTCCCAGAGACACTAACGAAATCAAAGACTTAGCATTCGTTGGAAAATTGATGAATGAAAAGGGGGATTCAAGTATCTAACAGTGAAACAAACACAAGGGGCCTTAACTTAAGCGTGAAATATTAAAACGGGGATCATCAGCTGTTGACTATGTAACTGATTATATATATCTATATATATATATATATATTAGTAAATCAATACTCTTCTCAACAAGGGGTGTAGTCATCCAACTTGGCATGCAAGTGACTCGGGTTTAGAATCCTGAGTTCGAATCTGTTCTACTGATGAGCCCAAAATGGGCGAGACTCGAGTCTAGGACTTCCGGTTTGTTTCTTTCATAGGTTGTTGGTTGCGGCGTTATCTGATTGTGGAAATAATTATATATATCATCTCACATTCGAAAATCTAATTATATATATATGTATATATATATATATATATAGATATATATTGAATACACTGGTTGTCGTTGTCTCTTTAAACAAAATAATAAAGAGGGCATGCTTTTTTTCCAAACCGCTAGTACGAGTGCAAAACGCATTTATACCCGTGCGTGTAACGTTGTGTTAACCATAACTGATTTCCAAGCTTTTAAATAATTATATCCACGCAAACAATGTTCGATCAAATTAAAACGGACAATTAGAACGATTGTAAACCTGTCAATAAGTGCATCATACAAAGTTTTCTGTTCAGTAACCGAAGTAATTAAATTACAATGAAATGTAAAAATAAACATGGCAAAAAGGCAAACAATCTTGAAGATCGCAATTACTATTGATGCTTTTATGAAGCTGGAAGAGCTTTAGAGCTGATGTTTAATTCGGATTTGGACGTCTCTAAAATTACGTCACTGTTTATAAAGAAAATAGTGTAAGTCCTGGTGTATTTCTATTAACTAGCCTACACACGCGGCAACGTTCGACACGATGTGCGTTTTTTTTTATACATTGGAATAATATAATTCTTTACAAACGAACCATCTGACTAGCTACAAAATACCCTTAGTCCAATCTCAGGCTAAAAAGAGTATCGACAGCTAAGACGAAACATCTGTCCTGCTAATATATATATATATATATATATATATATATATATATATATATATATGATAAATGTAAGGATAACATAATCCGACGCTATGAATTAAAAAAAACAAAAACAGCAGAATACCTAAAACTCAACGTTTCGCCCAACTGTGACGTGAGCTTTTTCAAGAGCTAAAACGTACTAAAAGTGACAAAGAAGAGATCTGTAACTTTGGTTAAATATATATATATATATATATATATATATATATATATATATATTTATTTAACCAATCAGTTACATAGTCAACAGCTGATGATCCCCGTTTTAATATTTCTCGCTTAAGTTAAGGCCTCTTGTGTTTATTTCACAGTTAGATACTTGAATCCCCCTTTTTTTTATTCATCAATTTTCCAACGAATGCTAAGTCTTTGATTTCGTTAGTGTCTCTGGGAATTTAAACTTTTTTTTTTTTTTTTTTTTTTTAAATGACTAAAAGCTTCTTTAGACTATATCTCGAGCACATATATATGCAAATTAATTTCATATATCTATGATATATATATATATATATGTAAAATGTACATAGATATAGTATTGGCCAAAAAAAAAATAAAGACCAAGAAAGAGATCGAAAGGCAACTAATTTAAAAGCAGGAAATTAACCGGTGTCTAAATATATTTTATTTTCATTAATAGTAGCTTTAGAAAGGTAAGGGGCATAATAGTATATGTTATTGTATTTGAGTATTGATTTACTCCTCTCCAGGAGTTAGACACAAGGCCAGTTTTTATCTTGCTCCCACAAGTAAGATGTGACCCAAGGTCGGGTCGGGAAAGTTGGGTTTAAAAATTGCCTGGGCAGCCCCGTCGGCATTCCCCGGTAGAGGCGCCTCAGACAGTAAGAAATAAACTTACTTCTCCCCAAAGAGGGGAGGCGAAGCCTGGGAAGGTGGATCTCCCAGAACTGCACAGGACAGACCCATTGACCGGCGTAAATCAAGACCCGAAGCTCATGACAACACCAGTATGGGGTGCAGTATCCATCGGAACAGATACTACACTTTGATCTTAGCCAAAAGGCCAAGAAAATTTGTTTTTTTGTCGAGTAGGGTATAAAAGCTAATTCAATTAATGGACGAGTAGATTTGTAATGTATATGTTTAAAGGTTGAGTTATTAACGTCAAATCGAGGCCCATATTGCGTGAGCATATATTGCGTCGATGTTGTTGATTTTTTTTATTGCTTTTTGTGTTTGTAAATTGTATTTGCTATGTTTACTAGATAAGTACGGGTATGAATGCATGAGAAGATGAGTAAAATAGAAATGTCTACATCAAAAGCTTAAAATATAGTATAATGTATCTCAATAATTAAATCTTTCGAAACTTGTTTAATTAATTTACTAAAAAGAATAAGGTATGCCTAAATATATTGCTTTAAGTTCACGTTGATTTACATATAGAAAACTTCATTTTTAATATTTTACCTATGAAACCTTATTCTAAATATGGTTTGCATACTAATAATTTACGTACATGAAATATTAAAATGAGTAAATCTATAACAAAAGCAATTTGATGAATAATATACTTGTCAAACTAATATAAATACTTTTAAGGAAAAAAATTGATTAATTTCGAAATGAAGAAAAATTACATAAACATTTTTGACGTTCTTATCTATTGGCTTATCCAAGAAGAGTCACGTTAGACGCATGGTCTGGTTTTTATGTGGGGGGATAACCCCCACTCCAAGTAAAAAACACTCGGGATAAAAATATAAATTTCCCCAGTCAAGAAAGATTGTTCAACTGTTACCTGATTACAGAACAGATACTATACTTTCAATTGGTCCCCCGATTTATAAAATCGGGGACTTATGTTTTGAGGCATGCACGTCTAGATTTTTCCCCGCAACCATCCATTGAATTTCTCTGAAATTTTGCATGAAGTTGTAACTCTGGTCTGGTTAGAAAGTGACATTCTCCGATTTTTGAAAAAAAAAAATCTGGTTAGCCCCCGACGGGGGTCAAAAGGCCCCGAAATGGCAAAAAATGACATTTTTTGCCCCATGAATTTTCATCTATCCATTCAATTTTGCTGAAACTTGACCAAAATGTAGAGGCAATTGTTCTGGATATAAAATGAGCATTCTTGACCTCAGAAAACTGCTGGTTCGCGCCCCAGGGTGTCAAAAATGCCCGAAATTTCCCAAATTTATTTCATTTTACACTCGTCACATACGGAGGGGGGGCCACACACGCACGACTTGTTATTTATTAGCAAGCAATAAAAAAAATATATATTAGAAACAAATAAGGCGCAAACACATAAAAAGTTTTGGGGGAAAATGGGTGTTTGTTCATCCTTGGTTTTAAGTGCTAAAATGTATCTCTTACATGTAATTTTTTCTCAGTCACCGCCATTTTAGATATATAACAGGAGCCGTTATACTTATGATAACCCAAGAAGTTGTCTGAAATGTATTATGAATACTTGTAAGAACTCGCTACAGGTATCATTTAGATACAAGTTACTTATATAGAGGATCGAAATCTCCCCATTGGATTGGACAAAAATACATTTGTCTGAGTGAAGATTGATTACTTCGCTATCCTAGAACTCAACAGATACTGCACTTTGATCTTTGAGTCAGTAACCGATGTGATATAATATACCGGATAATCTGATCATTATATTTATATATTTTTCAAAATGTTATTTTTTTATAAATTTGACATATTATTGATTATAATAAGAGATCCCCAAAGACGCTTACTAAGGAAATGAATACACGCATTCAAACCCATCGAACAAGGATTATAGATGACAGAAGTAATCCTCTTAACATAACCACAAAATAATTGATAAAAATCCCATCAAAATACATTCCACAAAGAACTGAAAAATAAACTACGAAAGTAACTGACATATCCGTGGGGATTGTTATGTTAATAATTTGTTAAATATGAATGACAGTTCCAAAAGTGTCAACGTATGGATAGTAATGATCTTGATCAGCGCTTCTGCAGTGTAACCAGTTCGGCATTCTTGTCATATTAGACATCAAAGTTCTCGAAACTGTCATTGTGTACATCGTATTCGACAACTTTTTTTTTCTTGCGGATTTACCTTGGGGAATACCGCGCCACAATAAACTTAAACTAGATGACACAATTCCGAAAAAAAGGAAAAAAAAAAACACGCACACGCACATACACACATACACACACACACATACACATACACATACACATACACACACCCACATACACATACACACACATACACATACACACACACACACGTGTATAAATACATACGTGTGTGTAAATACATACGTGTGTGTAAATACATACATACGTGTGTGTATACATACAGCATTTTTAAGATCTCAGTGAATCGACTAAGGATATACATTAACAAAACGCTGTTTTTCTTTCTTTTTAGAAATGCATTTTTTCTTCTCGTATGTTTTCTATTTATCAATGTGTATTTACGTCAGAGAACAAAATTTGTAAACAACTTTTTTGATGTCTGTCAACGAATTTTGAAGATTCCGTACACAATTTTTGACAGTTAGTTCGTATTCAGTCTTTTATTTTGCTTCTATTAAAAAAAAAGTGTTCGATTCGCTAAGTCGAATAAAATAAACAACGTTGTTCGTTCTTAAAAAAAAAACAATTCCTATCCATTCTCTTAGATACTGTCTTTCAGAGAATTTAGTTTACTTAACGATGCCAAACCTTCAGGGAATTGCCGGCTTTAAAGAGAAAGAAATAAAATACGGGAGAGTTGTCAGAAAGAATAATGTTCAATTTCAGTTGTCTAAGATGATATGAAAGTTTATAAATCACCATGTCTGGAGTCTGATACAGTCTTTTCTAATCAGCGGATAGCAATTTTGTAATATTTTCATCTTTTGTTAATTGAAACCTATTCTATAATAAATTTATATAATATTGTGATATAACTTATAAAATGAAGTTGAATGGCGGCGGTGTACCTATTCGTTTCTAAAATGCCTCATCAGCAGTTTTCAATGAAACATAAATAACATGTGCTTCAAAATTGGCCACATTTCATATAAAATGCAAAATCGGTTCTTTTCAAAATCAGACGTCGTTCGATAAATGCACTTTTTGGTTTGGGAGACAATTAGTTCTTGAACTTTATCTTTAACTTTATTACAAACTATTTGAGAACTGATAGTTCGAATGCTTAAGAATTATTTTCAAATTTCGTCATTTGAAAGAGTACGGAGAATACTCAAAACGAAAAAACTAATGTAAACCGGCATGAAACATGTTGAATTATTTTAAATCTTCGAATAATATTTTTTTTTAATATTTTAAATCAGTTTAATACATTTCTAATTGAGATATTCGTTCTTTAATTTTCTTGTTTTATGAGAGGAAAAAAATCTATTTAAAATAAAAAGTAATTTCGTTTCTTTACGTCCTTATTTATTTGAGTTTTGTATAGACCTAAACCGATAATTTCTCCTTATAACCCTAGAAGAAAATTGTGCAAATACCTTGAAAGATATACACCTTTCGAGACTTATTTGAATGTTCTAACTGTTAACATCAAGTTTTATAACACAAACATACTCTTTGAGACACACACACACACATATATACATATATATAAGAAACAAAAAGAAAAACACTGTTTGACAAGTGTATTCTCGAAAGCTAAGATTAAAATAAATTTTATTTTACACCACCATTGTTATGGTTTTTACAACAAACATAGATATATATATATATATATATACAGGGTGTCTCAAAAAAATATTCCTAATGACATGTTTCGCGACGTTTGCGAATCCCTTGGTGCGCGTTATCAGCTTTGTTTGAACAATAATGGTCATCAGTTTGAACATTTGCGAACATGATTCTTCAATTACATCTGTCTCATGTATTCGATGCTATTTCATTTCACTCTATGTTCATAAATAAAAGTTTTCTCGTCATTCTATGAGTGAGTACATTTTTTTGAGATACCCTGTATATATATATATATATATCCAACTGCTAGAGAAAGTGGATCAGTTTTCATACCAATGGAACTACTTTAGATCTACTTCTACATTTAAGAAAGATATGAACAGGATGAGGGCAGCCTCTTCCGTTAATGGTTAATTAAACTGCCGTGTATTCAATAACTAGGCACTGATGATGAAAACTAACATAGTATTCGAGCTCTCTCTATATATCTATTCATCCAAATGTTAATTTATTTATATCTTTCTTTATCTGAGTCGTCATGTCTATCTCTTAAATAGTTTCTGGTCGGAAGCGTTCGGCTCTGCTACGCAAACGCCCGAGAGATTACAAGCCGATTTGTACCAGACGACAATTTTGATACGGTGCTGCGTCCTATGATTTTAAGTTATATTTGCAAGAAATTTTTTAAACAAAACAAATAAAACAAGCAGAACAGAGTGAAATTACTGTTGTCAAATAAATATTTGTAAACCCTAACCCTGACAAGCAAAACATTAAAATCATAGGACGCAGCACCGTCTCAAAATTGTCGTCTGGTACAAATCGACTAATCTCTCGGGCGTTGAGTAGGATAGTCGAACACTTCCGACCAGGAACTCGCGAAAACTGGGTCAAAATCGATATAAGTACCTATATATTATATTATATTATATATTAGTAATATGAACGTATATTTCTTGGTAAGTAAAGTAGACGATTTCATGTTTAATTCCCTAAGAAAATAAGACCAATGCATTAAATCGTATGATTTACTTAGGAGATAAAAAATGAACGTGTTTGTGTAGTTTGCTTACCATAGCGATATTTTAACAGTATTACTAATCTTTACTCACGTATTCAGCACTATATAATTAAATACTGAATATATATATATATATATATATGAAGCAATCCAACAAAAGATATAAGCGTCAACTAATATTTTATAATTAGTGAAACATCCGGATAAAAACTGAAGCTCAATATACTGGATAGAGCATTAATATTATAATATAAAATGAAGTAATAAAATAAGGTGTCAATCAAATTTTATTAGAATTCAAAGTTCAAGCAAAGTATCCTTAAGTCCTTAGCTCATGAGTTTTCAAAGATAATTCTTCTCTTCAGAGGACCATTACCGCAGTTATACTACTACAGGTAATAAAAGTACGCTTTGAAAATATATAAAATTATATACACAAATACATAAAAATACATAACATCAAACATATCAACCCAAAAGCATTCTTTTTGTTGAATCCATACAGTCCATCCAGGTCATACAAATTGAGAAGCATAATCAGGAAAGACATTACTCCAAGTCATAAACAGCAGTCCATATACGTGAAATTGAAGGGGCCGGCAAAGTTATCCAGTCGCGAAATGTGTCCATATTCAATGTTAATGATAAATAAATCAAATAATATATATATATATATATATATATATATATATATATATATGAAGAATGGAAAGGAATTAGAGAAGCAAAAGCCAATTCAATTCAATTGCTCAGACCAAGGTATATTCCGCAAAAAGGCAATTTATTCAAGTAAAATTTTCCTTAAGCCAGGCTTTTCAAAGATCAAAAAAATATACCTTGCTCTGAGCAATTGAATTGAATTTTGATTTGGCTTTTGCTTCTCTAATTCCTTTCCATTCTTCTTCATATCTACCTGCTCTACCCTGGATATTGAGCTGTATACTCTTCACAATAGGTTTTACCTTTCCTAAAAGTTCGCTTTTAGTCCACCACTATATATATATATATATATATATATATATATATAAATCCATTTACTATCGGGTTAACAACTTTTCAAGAGTCACATGAGGATAAGTGTTAATAAGACATCAATTATATTTAGCTAAAATACCATGAGACTAATATGTCTGACTAGTGTACGCTGTGTTTGGTTACTTTTGGGATGCTCAATGACAAGAATGTGGTTAATATTAGATTTGAAGAGAAGCAAGTAGTAATCAACAAGGAAAAATTATCATTTATTTCTAAATTATTTAGACCAACAAAAAACAATTATCGTAAATGTACCAACTCATATAGAAACGGTTTCAATCTTCCTCAATTAGTGCTATTAAAAAAAAAAACTACACTATTTTCTATGTTGATCAGTTACCTCCCTTGGAGATAAATTTGTTTCTAGCACGGATTTATGTCACCATGCAGTTAATGTCCTTACTTCTACTGGTACTTAGATGTAATCTTATGATATAAATGCTGATTTATACACTCATTTCTGTTTCCTTACACAAAAATATCCATCTTCTCTCCTTCTGGCTTGGTGTCCAGACCACAAAGTATGAACAGGTTGGGTTTTTTTTTTTTTTAAACAAATTTCTTGAAACTCTTTTTTGATAACACAACGCATATCTAAATTAAAATTGTGTTGCACAAGTACGAAGCCTTTACAAAGTAGGTCTCTTTGGAAACTACCGTCTTACCTTACGCACAGGAATGGAGAAAGTGTTATTTTCGATGTGGTAGAAAGCTTGTTTGGTGCCCTCATTTTCTTATAAAAAGGGGAATGGAACAGTCGAGCACATTCAATCAAAATAAAGACAGTGGAGATACTAGAAACGTTTCTTCTGTGAAAAAGAGTATGTAAGGAGGAAGAAAGATCAACCCTAACTAAATCCTGTACTCCTTTTCTGCAGGAAAGAGTGCTCTGTGCGGCACGTACCCCAAATACAGAGCGAGGTCTAATAATATATTTTTTTTTGCACAAAGACACCTTTATATTCTACAACAGTTAGCGTTTTTACAATATCGGACGAGAACAGGATATTAACATTCAGCAAGGCAAAGCAGCGGAGATCTTCCGGACAACATGAACGATCGAGAGATTGGCATGCGTGAACCTATAATGGCCGCCAGATTTGATCCTTCCTCGCTTTTGTATGTGGGGCGTCTCAAATACAACTTAAACTGAGCAAAGCCGATTGGCATCCATTAACTTACACTATAAGTCCGAACTCGTATTATTCCAGTGACGTTCGGGCTGTTCGCTATATTATACTACTCAGCCCCTGAAGAATAAGGACATTTCATTGAGAACACACGGAGCTTTAATAAAGTGTTATTCATGTTGCCAAATATCTTAAGTGTACCATTTAAGTCACTATGTGTTAGATGCGTATTTTCTCCTTTTTACATATAATCTGTAAGTGCTTTAATTTTTTATATTATTAAAAATAAAAATCAACGTCTCATAATTCTGAGCTTATGGATTATAATTGTGCGTGTATATAATATATATATGTATATATGCGTGTGTGTGTGTATATATATATATATAGTTTATAATAACTGTTGATCGATAATATCGACATGCCAGTGTCGCATATTTTGTGCATGTCTGTGTAAATAAAAATAATCATACATAAAAACTCTATTTGATATTGAGCACTTTTTATAAACCAATTGAAATTGTAAATGTTTTACCTGGATGATTATAATATATATATATATGAGAGTTTTAAATGGAGAGAATGAAACGAAAGTATTCCTTGAGTTACTAAGAAACAATAAATCTTGATGAATAACCAGAGCGAACAAAGGTGTCTTTATTACCTTGTTAAAACGATTATCACCTTTCAACAACACTTGCATCTTTTTTAATTATTGTATTTATACAAAAACGTCGGTCTTAATCTTAGTTGTCGATATTCTTTGTGAAGCAAATATAAATAACAATTGGTTAAGTGGGTGAAAAGTGTAGCCTGTCTTATAATATATCCATTGGAATTAGGCATACACGCTCTATCCGTCCACGTCTATATGATATCTAACACCCATAACGGGGATACCCCATTAGTAGTTTTGTGTCGATGGTGATGGTATAAAGACATTAAATAACAACATACATACTTAACAATTTAGAAAAAGATTGGGGCACCATAGTCAATATAGTGTGGAAAGTGGACCTTGGGGAGCCGGTGAATGTGAGTTATAACCATGCCAGCGATGTTTTTTCTGTGGATGCTCAAACAGGGATGCGACTCAGTAAGTAGACCACACAGGACCTGCTTCAAACAACATACAGAATGTTTACAATGCACTTATGAAGACCTACCATGATTGATAGAGTATAGAGCGAGATGACATGAGTCAGGACGGTCGGTGACACTACCAGATGATGAAAAAGTGGGTCTTGTTTACTTTTGACAGCTTCCTTACTCTCACTTTCCTTATTTTGTCATTTAGTTCTCACATTTTATGAGCGACGTTTCTGACAAAAGGGGAAGAACTGCTGTCTTATGTGTCGGAATATATCTATAACACTTATCGCTGGCTAGTTTTTTTTTACCTTGGAATAGTATCTCCTTTTAGCTTCTTACCTTAGGTTAATTTATTATCTGGAGAGTTTATTAAAAAAATACATCTTAAAATATATTTTCTTCTGCAAATTAGTCAACACCTTAAGTTACTAATCAATGCATGTGTTCCTATAGAAATAAGTACCCTATTTACGTGTGGCTCTATTTTGGTAACAAGATGTGTCGATTTTTTTTTTTCATAACGTAGCCCGTTTTCGCCGCCTTCAATTTCTGAGAGCATGTTTGTTTAGCTAATGAAATGTGCGATTACATCAGCGAGATTTAGTTCAAACAATGACGGTGTCTGGATGAGGCCAGTCTTGGCCTCCTCGGTGTCTTGGTAACGAAAATCACCACCTATTATCTTATATCGTTTCACCGTAAAGCTACACTAACGAGGTTATACATGTTTTAGGATCTTTTTGCACTGGTATACAAATAGTTGAATATAGTTTGGATCCAAACACAGCGCCCGCAAGATTTGTGTAAAATCACAAACGAAGACGTACGAACAATTACTGATAATTTGGTTAATAATGCTTACGCCCTGGATGTGATTAAGACGGTAATCAACGGAACGCGATATAATTCTTCTAAAATAAAACTGAATAATGTATGTAAATGTCAAATATGGGTTAGTTCGCCTTGCTGAAGCACAGTGAGTGAGCAATTCACCAAACAAATCACCTCAACAGTGGGAGATTGCAATTTTGCTATACATGTGTTGTTTTCTCTACAGAATCAGAATATCTCCCCCCTCCTGAAAAGATAAATCTCGTCTTAATATTTATAATTACATTCACCATTTTTAATTTAGTTACCGTGCTATATAGGCAGGTGACTTTGCGATTGGGCAAAAGAGTTAAACAGATACCTAGCAATATTTTGAATATCTGAAAAATGCATGTCTTCCATCGCGGAGCCTAGAAGAATAATTCTCAACGTGTGCAATTAAATGTATGATTGAATAATTTAGTATTTTCTGTTGTGCTCACTCGTTATACAATATCAGTCTTTGATCTTGTAAGTTTGCAGAGAAATGACTTTCCCAAACAGATACCCGTGTTGTATATAACTTAACGCTTTTATACTTTGAATATATATATCTTTGTTTTTCCTTATGAAGTCACTCCGTCAATTCTGTAGAGTCGGGCCGAAACCATCGGCTGAATGTTTACTCCCACGATTTTATCGTGAACAGAAATAGTTTCTGCTTATAATTGCAATAATATAATTATGTACCTCTCAAACTATAATATATATATATATAACATTTCTTAGAGAGAACACCCCCCCCCCCAGACGAGTGCTTGATAAAGAAAATTAAAACGTAAGATTAATATGTATTATAGAGGGTCAAAACAACGTGAATACCGTCTGCCCTAAATTCAACAAGAGATCTACAATTCCTTTTCTTTATCGAACTATAATCAGCCTCTTTATTTCACCCTCCCTCTAAAAGTATCTGCGACTCAGGCAATTAAAGTTCGAAAATGGAATTCGACCATCACCTGTTTAATCGTCCGGTAATGCGGCCACCCCATAATTTAATCGACGCTGATAAAAAAAATTACACTACACACCGTCACTCTTAAATATAAATACGCCGTAGAAACAGACAAACATACAGTATACGTTATGAACAATCACATTATTTCAAAATTATACTAAATTACGATGAGTGCGCATACAACCATATAGACCTCTCCCATAAACTCGGTACTTCCTTAAAAGAGACACCTGGGCGAATTTACCGGTCGATCAAACTGTTGAGTGTCGAATTCTATTTTTTAATGAATCGACGAATAAATTTGGGTGGATTATAAGGGCTTTTTCTAAACAGTAAAAACATATCTGTCAATGAAACCATGGTAGGTATCTGGAATATGTAACGTACAGTTTTAAAATATATATAATAATAATGAGATTATCTAATGAAATAACCCTGATATTATTAAAATTTCCACAGTGAATCCCGTACGTTTCCTTACTCTTCCCATGATATATAATATCCGACAGAAGGTTTAAGTATAGATTTAACGAGTTTATCGGACTGATGCACTTGTTGAATAAATACAAAAAGAGAATTGAATTACTTCGACATAAATAAACAAACAATGCTCACTAAAAGAAAAGAAAAACTATGTGGCGCATTTTACCAAACAATCGCTTACTCCTAACATAAAGCCCATCTACGATATTTAGTTATGAATAGAATGTCAATGAAAGTGAAAAGTAGGTTGATGAAAGGAATTTCACTAAAGGAATTAATAGCGAATAAAAACGAACAAGAAACTAGAACGCTTATGTTCAAAAAGATAATACTGAAAGAAAAAATAAACAGCACAAAACTGTCAAAAGCGGAAAAAACTAGAAATAAGTGAAGGAAAAAAGGAACAGAAAAGGGAGGGGGGAAAAGTAAAAACCTAAAAGATGAAAGAAGGTAAAAGCTAAACGAGTGTTGAGGAAAAATATTTTATTTCAATCAACGTCAAAGGAGATAAGCACATTTTTATTTCTTTGAATTACACTTACTATTTCAATTAAGACATCACTTTTATTTTTAATTTTAATTTAAATGGGCGTTCGTTGTTTATTACGATTGGTTGATACGATGTGTGTGATATTTTACACTGTGCTTATAAAATACGATATTCACGTTGAAAGGAATTCCTTGACATCTGTTAACTGTATTATATACGTAACCGACGTGTCGAAGGGTATTTAGTTTTAACGTTCAAATAAGGGGCATCATTTCGAGTTTACTGTATAGAATAACAATGACTTACGTGGCAAGAACAAACAAACAAACGACTTCGTTATGTCGATTTTGTATAAGTTGTAAATATGAAAACGTAATAGTAAAAAAGGATGTTGCAAAAAATGTTTTTATTAGGCTTACAATTGACTTTTTTTATTTTTTTAAAACATAGTTAACCCTAAAGAAGGTAAGGCGTTGCTAAGAATACGTATGCCAGTTTTTTTCTTTTTTTTTTTTGGAGGGGGGGGCAGCTTTGTAGTGAGATGCTTGTTCAAATTGTTTTCTAATTTCTGCATGTCGGCACAGTCGGAGTTTCACAGATATTTAAGTAGAGACTCTCCGACATCTGGGGACCTCCACAGTGAATGGAAGGGTATGAGTTGGTCGACTGTATTTACATCAAAGGGGACAGGGTGGCTTTTGTGGTAGAGCCGTGTGCATTAGAAAAACGTCGGAGATGAGGCTTCAGTCTCACTCATGCGCGCGAACTACATACCGTATTTTATATATATTCTTTCCAGGAGATTAGTCAGCAGGTCAGGTGTATTTTGATGAAAGTGGTTCTGTAGAATGGACTTGATTCGAAACCAGAACACCCAGGTCCTCAGTCCGCGTCGTTAACCACTCAGCAATGCCGACTCGTTCGTTACGTGGCCGTTCCTGTACCCGGTAGGAAAAGGAGTCTGCAAGTTAAAAATAAATACTTACAGGAGGTTTAACAGGTTTAGTAAATAATGGAATGTGATAGGTTTTTTTTTTAATCAAAGAACACGTAACTCACTTTATAATGTTCAATAGTGACTTTTACTTTTGTGTTTCGCTAATTTGAATTGGCCATGTTTAGTTATTTAAACATTACTATGTTTAATAGGATTGATAAAGTTAAATAACATTAGAGTAACGTATGTAGTGTGTGCATGATTACGACCACTGTTCTAATCTGGAATGCCATAATCAGAACGTTCTAGCCTATGTAACCGCCCGACTTCGTCAAAATATCTGGTTGAAATCGGCAATTTTCAAACACAGTAATTTTTACGGACTATCGAACAAGATTGTTTACTAAATCATCGGAGGAAGCTTGATATCCTGCAATAATCTATGACCAGTTAGAAATCTTTAGTTACTCCTAATTCTGTTCTTAGTATCGCCCGTAATATGAAGTGAGCTTTCACTCGCCAGAAAACCGTCATTTCGAACTGATTGTCTTTGGTTTGTTGCGACATGGGCCCTTTGGGATTACAGAAGAGCGAAGGTTAGATCGGTCGAAAACGAGTGAGAATAACATCCCAGATAAGAACAGCAGTCCGAAGAATCCAAATACGGATACGCATTGGTCATCTAATCTGCAACATAATACAGTATTATTTATTATTAATTATAATTGTTAAAATATTTTAGTCAAACAATTTCAACTATTAAGAACATATTAAAATAGCTGATTATTGGCTATAAAACTCCAAATGCGTACTAGCAGTTTTAATGTAGGAATTAAAATGATATTGTTCGAATAACATTGCATTTTACGGTATTGCGATGTTATCACAATAAATATTAGATTGTTTTAACATTCACTGTTTACGCGAGAAATACACACTTGAGATTGTCTCATTGTGTTAATATAGAGATGTGTTTAATTATCTTTGATTAGAGATGATGCCAGCCAGAAGGGTTCTGTACCTTATGCGGCGATCGTATTTTTATATAACAGCAGATACTCTCCGTCAATTTATACATACCTAGAGTACAGCCAATTTTTCAGTATGCCATCTAAGAAACAAATCTATATCTACAAAAAAATATCGTACACCTGGGAAGTGTTCAACGGTTTGATAACAGGAATGATAGAATTCTCTACGCTTTCCTACAAAAAAACGGCTCCAAAGACTAACTCTATTCCATGATAAATGTCAGTATACTGAAATCATATGCCTTTAATAGGGTTAAGATGAACATTCATATACACTAAATGTACAAAAACAAGGAAATTCCCCAATGTTTACACTGTTATTGTCATTAAGGGTATGACTACATATCAACCAAACCATTTATCACATCACTACAGTATAAATCTCTATGCATGAGTGGATGAAGTGTGTGAGGTGCGCTGAAGAAAAATTCCTACCAGTAAAATAGTCATGTTGTACTCGCATACCCTTAATGACAATAAAAGTGTAAAAATTTGGGAATTTCCTTGCTTTTGTATACTGGCATTTTTCATGGAATATCACTACTTTTGTAAAGGATATGACAATAGTCATTTTTAAGGTTTTTTGGAATTTTCTGGAAAACTAAGGTATATGGTAAACTGAAATTAAGATGCCATCAACTAGAACCTCTATCTGTGCTAAAAATCAGTTGAATCCATTAAATTGTTGAGATACAGGGTGGCACGTACGTACACACATAACATTATTTCATGATTGAACTTTCTGGATATCTGGGTTGCCTTGACTAATGATGGTCAACTTCTACACACTTATAGAACCTCACACATAAAAATTGTGTGCAAAGTTTTAACTAATTTGGTTTATAGGTCTTTTAGTTATGATTGATCAAAGAAATGAGATTTGCAGCATAGCCAATTTTTGAAGTCTATTAAGTGATAGCGAGCTCTCGTGCCTCCCTTGATAGATATATATATATATATATATATATATATATATATATAATTTAAAACGAGATAGATACAACAATTAAACACAAGAAATACAAAAACGAAATTTTGCCCCAGTTTCTATCAACAAACTGCTTAAAAAATGAACAGAACGAAACCGGTAAATCTTTCGATTGTTTTCTATTTTTATTTTATGTTTAATTGTTTTTTCTCTTTTTTTCCAAACATTCTGTTTCCACAATATTTCATTTTATGATAGTGTATTTTATAAACACACCCAAATAGATGTATAGTTAAAATTAATTATCCATGCACGTGTTTCGCTGTATCCAAAGCTATTCTGTGACTAACTATTGTTAGACAAACGCACACAACAGTATTGTAGTCTTAAATATTAGAAATTATCGCTTAAATGTTTTGTTTCTTTTGCCAATACTAGCAGATTATGAAAGCAACTTAATAGTCAGTAACTACATGTAAGGGAGTTAACTCTGTCAATCACTAAGGAAGATAGATTTCATAAGGTGTCATTATCGCCACTAAACAATAAGACAACATAACTTATATATATAAAGATTAGTAGGAGACACCCCTTGCTGTGCTCAATTTTAACGAAAAATTAAAAAAAATAAGAGCGTTATATGTATTCACATGTATTACAGAAGTTTAGCACACCGTCAATACCGTCGATTTCAAATCTATACAAAAGAGATGCGTGTGTGTTAGGATATAAATTAACTACCCAATTTCTCAGGGAAACGTGCATGCGCATACCCGACTTCCACAGTATCATTGGCACGTAGTCCTTACATAATCGAACCAGATATAAGTGCATGTTCGACATATGGTCGAATCGGTCAGTTTACAGGATTGAACAGGAAGCGGATATCGTGGAGCGATAAAGACCACGCCTATGCCGAACGAAGATTAATCCTGTGACTGTCGATAACGGGCCTGTGTATCACGACTGCCAGAAGAGCATCGGAAACGAACCAGCAATATCATTTACTCAGGTGCGATGAGGTAGAATGAATGATAAATAACTAAGAATACACTTACATGTCTGGATACATTTTCCTCGCCGGGAACGGGATATGTGACACAGACTGGTGTTTATTGTGGAGGTTTGCCAGCAGCTTATCGGATCGCATAACCAATAAGAAGACTATCTCTATTCTCATCTGTATTCCTTCACAAGTTATAGATAATTAACGTACCGATCCTTTGTCAGAGGGGGGGGGGGGGGGGCTTGGTGACATCCCGCTGGGACCACGTAGAAGTTTTAACAATTCCCACGAAATCGTAATGCGGTACAACGAATGCATTAAAATATGGGCGGGTTAAAGGATTTTCTGCTCCAATCGGTTTTTAGATTTACAGAAAAAAAATAATCCGTAGAGATATGTATATATATTTATATATGTATATGTATATACAGGGTGTCTCAAAAAAATGTACTCACTCTTAGAATGACGCGACGTTTACGAATCCTTTGGTGCGCGTTATCAGCTTTGTTTGAACAATAATGGTCATCAGTTTGAACATTTGCGAAGATGATTCTTCAATTACATCTGTCTCATGTATTCGATGCTATTTCATTTCACTCTATGTTCATAAATAAAAGTTTTCTCGTCATTCTACGAGTGAGTACATTTTTTTGAGACACCCTGTATATATATATATATATATATATATATATATACGTATATTTGGAGAGTTAACCAATATATTTTTGTTTCCCCCCCCCCCCCCGATTTTATAAATCGAGGGACTTATGTTTTGAGGCATGTCCGTCCGTCCGTCCGGATTTTTCTCCGCAACCATCCATTTAATTTCTCTGAAAGTTTGCATGAAGTTGTAACCTTGAAAAAGTGACATTCTCCGATTTTTGAAAAAAAAATCTGGTTAGCCCCACCAGGGGGTCAAAAGGCTCTGAAATGACAAAAAATGACATTTTTCCCTCATAACTTTTCATCCATCCATTAAATTTCTTAAACTTGTCCAACATGTGAAGGCAATTGTTCCTAATATAAAAACAAGTATCGCTGACCTTGGGAAATATATGGTTCGCGCCCCCAGGGAGTCAAAAGCCCCTAAAAAGGCAAACATTACCCTTTTCTCTCATAACGTTTGATCCATCCATTAAATTTTTCTGATACTTGGCCAAAATGTAGAGGCAATTGTTCTGGATGTGAAATGAGCGTCCTTGACCTCAGACAAATTCTGCTTCGCACCCCCAGGGAGTCAAAGGGGGGGGGGGTCAAAAATGCCCCAAATTGACCAATATGTTTCGATTGCGATCTCTGCGTACATCATACACTATTAGGCCATCTTATAACAAAAAAAAGGTTTTCAGTTGTAAGATAACACGATGAGGTCGAATATTGAAAGAGATCGCAACAGAAAAATGAATGCACATATGTAGCGAACATTGTTTGTATGAATAAAGGTATTTATACTAATACTTACAGTTTGTTATAATAGAGTTAAGAAAATTCGAGGAGATTCCTTTATTTATTTATTTTTTTGAAAAGCTGCTTTTTTATTTCAGGTAAGTAATCGTAAAATGTTACGAAGCATTTATTTCAAAATGTATTATGAGTTAATAAAATACAAACGTACGTATCCATGACGACTCCTTCGAGTGGTTAAAATCTATCGATTTTATTTCAAAGCTCTACGCACACCACCCGTCTCTACACTGACTGCTAGTTCGACTGGAAGCATTCTGTCTGACCCACCAAGCAGCAAAGACACCATTTTAAACCACCCTTTTATTCACGTGGTGGTATTGATTTTTGTAAAGCATGAATTTTCGGCAGAATAGATTGTGTCACCTAATGTAACAGTTTGACGTCTCAGTTAAGAAAGGATAAGTAATAAAGTGAGGCAAAATATTGTATTTAAAGCTAACGACAAATAGTTTTATAGCGGCCTTAATATAATAGAGACTCTGTGTCTGCTTTTTCGTAAAGTAATTTTAAGTAATATTGCAAAGAAACGCGGGTTAACTCCCGTCTTTATATAAGACAATGGTACAGGTGCCTATCACTCGTATCAGAATAAAGTATATTGTTTTCGATGCTTTTGGAATGTGGATATTTACTGCCGATCGCCTGAGTCGCTCGTACTGGGGTACCCTGACTCGCCGATTATTGCACTCATCCACTGTGACAATTTTTGGGGGCAGCTGGTATCTCTAGTCAAATTGTTGGTAGGATGCGGTTTTCTCTTTTGTATAGTAAAGTTAACAAAAGTGAATGTGCCTACGTCACTCTTCTTACCTAAAATACGTATCCAATAATTTATATTGATATTTCATTAGTTTAGGACTTAACACAGCGCATACATATTGTTGAGAAACGTCCGAACGCCTGCCCCATTAGAATTATGGCATAGTATAACATGTACCTTGATATTAAGCTAATATATTCTCAATGAAATTTTGGTATATCACTTATCTGTAAAATGTATTTGGGTGAAGATATTCTTAAAACGGTAATGTTTACAACATTATATAAGGCTCTTACAATACTCGGTTTTCCTAAAGAATACATATTCCATAAGTAATACTTTTCGGTGCATTTGTTAAAGAGTTGATCTTATATGTATAATTACATTTTACACGTACATAACTTTATAGAAGATGAATAACCTATAATGTTCACTTAATTTTACATTAGATTTACTAGCATTCTTTTGTTGTTTAATTGAAATTTCAATTTAAATGTTATACGCATTTTAACAACCGATGATAATGCGTCTGTACATTTTATAATTCTGTAGTTGCAAATATAGTTTGTTGGCTTAAGGAAAGAAAAATAAACATGTTTTTATCGAGTACACCTTGTATTGAACAATCACAGATGAAATAGATTTGTCATCCGCACATCTTTATCTGTCTTCCTTCATCTATCATATATATATATATATATATATATATATATATATATATATATACACATGTATATATATTTCGATCGATGAAACAACACCAGAATGCTCCATCGACGTTTTTCACATCGTTCTAATGAATTGTTTTATCTATTAATCAACACAAATATCATTATATTCATTCCTCTTCACCAGCATTTCCAACGGATGTTTATTTGTAACCGGTGAAAATTTTAAAAACATCAGAAAGAACCATCTTTGGCATTTGTCACCTCGTTTCTAACAGCTGTTATATTTCTATAATTAATACTTTTCTGTTTTAATTTTTATTTAATTATTTCTCCTTTTGCTTCCTAAAACATCTGAAATAGACATACTTAAATATCATACTACGAGAGATGTCCCTTTTAAAATTTGTTTTCGTAGGAATCTAATAAATACACTCTAAAAGAAGCTGTGGTGAAAGTGCTTACTGGTCATCGGACTTACTGCCTGTCAGCAGGTTCATAGTTACCGATACTGAGAGAGTAGTCGTCGTGTCGCCCAAGCTTTGGCCACTATAATCCTGTGGCTCTACTGGTACCTTTCGTGTATATTGTATGCATCTAGATACTAATTATTTGTGCAGCTTGCGGTAAGAATGGTAACTGCAGATTACATGCTAAGCTGAAAATGCCACGTGCCGAGTTAATCAATCCCCAACGAGTGCATGTGCAAGAGATTCAAACATAAGGAACCACGTATTTCAATTATGGCAACACATACGACAATCACAACTGCCACATCTGTGATATTGTTTGTAAAACTCTAGCAAGACTAAAATGTCATATCCGCGCCTCTCATCGGGAGGTCTTAACCTAGTATCACAATGATACGCTAAAAGCGGTCATACTAAAAACGCGTATTGATTTACTCCTCTCCAGGAGTTAGGCACAAGGCCAGTTTTTATCTTACTCCCACAAGTAAGATATGACCCATGGTCGGGTCGGGAAAGTGGGGTTTAAAAATTGCCTGGGCAGCCCCGTCGGCATTACCCGGTAGAGGCGCCTCAGGCAGTAAGCAATAAACTTACTCCTTCCCAAAGAGGGGAGGCGAAGCCTGGGAGGGTGGACCCCCTAGAACTGCACAGGACATACCCATGGACCGGCGTAAATCAAGCCGCGAAGGCCAAGACAATACCAGTCTATGGGGTGCAGTATCCATCCAACATATATGTTCTCCAAGCTTTATCGTATCCCTGATCAGCGGCAGATATATTGAATTTTGAGTATTGTGTGTATACTCGATCGCGACGGGTTTTCTAATTGTAACATCTGCAAGTGAAATTAAATGCACTGTAATATTTATGTTCTATGTTTTAAGGCAGGGTATTCGAGCCTATTCAATATCTAACTTAATTTTCTTTTCGCTCTCCGACAAGTTAATTTTATATAAAATCTCTAAGAGAAATGACTTCAAGCGAACTGTTACGACTACAATCGTGGTATTACATCTGTATTATAGCGTTTTACAATAATATTCTCACGGTTTCGTTCGCGTCAGGAATTTATTTACATGAATACAAGTCAGAAGTGAAACTGCATACTTCCGTCTTACAACGTACGGGTTGGCCAAAGTCTTAGATTGCCTTTCTTTCATATTGAATGAATTCTTAAAGTTATGAGTGAAAAATATTGAAAACAAAAACTATTTATCGAATAAGTCTGAGATTGTTAAAGGTGGTTAGTTGTTTTGGTGGTTTAATTTTATTACGTATCAACCCTTTTCGGATTAAGGACGAATCCGATCATATTGCTTAAACTTTATCCCCAAATATTTATTCATGGTTGTTTGGTTGATTGGTTGTTTTGTGTCTGGCGTTGTATAACATTGAGTTTTACAAAGGGAAAGGAAAGAGCCACAAGCATAAATGGTTGGTTATTTTAGGCCAGAAAGCCTGATCTGGTAGCACCAGTGCAAGGTGGTTCCTGTTATCTATTGGCATCAGATCTGTGCATCAAATGCTCAAAAAATGGCTTGTTGAAATTCTGTTAAACATTCAACTTAAAGTGAACCTTACACGGTATAGTTCACAGGTCAAATTGATATACAATGCATTTCTGTACTGGCTACAATATCCGCCAAATAGCGTGTCTCTACGATGAACATAATCAAATTTAAATTAACTATGACTAATAATCTGACAAAGTAGGGTAATTTGCCAAGCGATGTGCACGCTAGCATGTACAGAAACAACAAACATGCATAGTGACACAAAAACAAAACTCGACTGAAAACATAACCTACATTTGATGGTATGTGTTATTACTTGAACATTAACAAATATAAAACAAACAAAAAATAGAAATGTACTCATACAATACCGATTGATTTTTTTTTTGTAAATATATATTAATTGCTCCGGCTCTCGTGAACATTTTTAATTTTTTTTTTTTTTACTTGAAAATTTACAAATACAAAAAAACAAAATTAGAAATGTACTCATACAATACCGATTGATTTTTTAAAAATATATATTAATTGCTCAGGCTCTCGTGTGAAGTTTTTTTTTATTATTTTATCGGAGGGTAATTACTGAATCGTTAACGTGATTTCCCATGGAATTGAACCCTTACATCTAGCGGACTAAGTCGAAAAGAGCAACAGCCAACTCCTTTATCGTAAATTGCATCAATGGGTGTCCGATTGACATGCTGGTATAGGCCGACACACCGTTTATTCTTAAATCACGCTCCATCACGGGAAAGCTTAAATGGCAAATGTATTTACATAATCGTGTTTGTTAAGCGTACGGACGATAATAGATTTATAATGTAATCTTCAAACGTGAATAGTATTTTGCGTCATCTGTCATTTGTTCATTCTTTTAAATTACCTTTGGTTGGCTATTCATTTTCTATGTGCGGCTAATGGATCTTAGCATTTTTTTTTGTAAGCTGTGCCAAATATTTACATTTGGTTTATATTATAAGCTAACCGAGGAACAGTGTGCACCGAACGTAAGTGTGTTACGTATGCATATTATTGGTGTCCTTTAAAGAATGACGACAAACACTGATGTATGAAAATATAATGGTGAATTGAGACGGGGTATAAGAGACGAGTATACAGTTAGCAAAGGTTTTAATTACAAATTAATACTACAACAGTATTACATCTCTCCCCACCGCAGGAATATGTGACACAAGGTAGGAAGGTGAAGAGAAAGCTAACACCCTTTAAAAAAGAGCACTCTGGACTAGCAAAAATAGCGTGGGCAGCCCCGTTTACATTCCCCTAATCAGAGCGCCCCAGGCAGTAAGAAATACACTTACTCCACCCTAAAGAGAGGCAAGAAAGAATACTAAAACAACTATAGTGTGGACCATAGACACTTAAATACACTTAGGGCGTAACGGCATATCGTCTGAGTGACGAGTTAATTTCGTCAGAATTATATATATATATATATATATATATATATGAGTTCGAATGCAAAACGCGATAAATCCAATTTGTTTAAATTGAGACCTTAATCAATACAATAATTAATATATTAAATATAGACTTCGAATATCAGTTTATTTAACTTGAAAGCAAACATTAATTTTTCCGGTATCATATTATGTAAAATATAATTTTCAGTGTGTTGTCGGATGTAAAAATGTTACTTTTTATAGTCCTAGTTTCGTACTTTTTTAAATGGCGCTTATCGCGTTTTACATTCGAACTCTTCGTGGGGGTGGGATTGTGTCAGGCAGACAGACAGGCAGAGTACAATTATGGTAAATGGACATTAACTTTGCGAAAAACCAGGCAGCATCTATATTATTCTACTGAATGTTTCTTTAGAATTTCAATTCGAGAAGTTTAAACGTTAGACTCTCAGGAAAGGGACTTCCGGCCGTGAGAATAGGTGTTCAGAACAGTTATTTTTCTATTAAGTATAATTTCCAATCAATTTTCCTTGGACGTAGAAGTGTTACGAAATAGCTGAAATATGAATCAATACTGTTGGGTCTTTCATGTGTATCTAAGGTTTAGTATTGCACGTATTACTTCTATTAGTTGCAATAGTAACCCCGTGTTTCGCGTAGTTGATGTAATATGTTATTCATAGCCAGTTGGTGCGTGGGTTATGTGCCGACTATTTATAACTGATACTAATTACATTAATGCGACTAAGCTATTTCTATTATTACTAGTTTTATATATTACTACTTTGTTAAAGTAGTAGAACTACTTATATGTACTAATGTTATTATAACCATATTTCTATATTAAGTGAGCATAAAGTCATTCGATGGACATAGCGAATGTAAAATGGTCATGGCGATTTGGAAGTTTTGGTATGGCGCTGTGAGTGATTAGATATGCGGGCAATGTCGAATAGATGCCCTTAAGTTAAAAAGGGGATGGCGAATGTGGGTAGATGCGTTTAGACAAAAGTGGAAGCAGATAATTTAGAGATCGACGCAATGTGGCAAAAGACAGACGTTTGAATAACGGCTTTCCAAACAGCTATTGATCTTTGTAAAAATTGTTTGATAAAAATGTTTAAACAGTTGCAAAGGGCAAACCCAACGATAAGGGTTAGTGAGATTAAGTTTCATGATGGAATAGTATTATGAAAGAATTGCGAACTATGAATCATTCACAGGAAGACTCTGAAGATATTCTTTTAACACTGGATATGAAAACAAACATCTTGTATGTAGGGAAACATTCACGCGATAAAGTTTACTACGTGCAAAAGGCTCATAGAAAAATCCAGTTTATTTGATTTTAGGTAGACAGTTTTTTAGTTATTTGCACGGGTAGAAGCAACACAATGTATTGCTGAATATGGCTTACGGGAAGGGAGTACCAGAGCCTGAAGCCCAGTCGAGCATTTAGCACGGAAATACTAATAGCGTAAAGAACGATGAGCAATGTCTTATCTTTGAGAAAAGTAAAGATAGTTTACCACTAGACTGCGAAATCAATGTTTGAATCTTGAAAAATAAGAAATACTTGCATAATCAGCCTCATCTAAAGATGTAGCAGCAATACTATATCTTAAAACGAATGACGATTACACAGCTAGTTTTATCAGAAGTCAGGTATCTCCTTGAACAGTGGAATTACACCACTGTTTCCCAGCGACTTTAGAAAGACTCACAACCCTGTTTGATATTGCATTGAGAGATAATTTCCAGATGTCTAACAAGGTTTATGAAATGAGAAAGGAACTCTTCATTTCTGGACATGACTGACAACATTAAGTGAATGTTATTAATGTATACATGATGTGTTGTTCGTTTTTTTTTTTTCGACTGTATGTCTATATCACACTGCAATTTATACTACAAATACAATAAACGGGCAATATTGAATTGCTTAGCACATAATAAACCGGGAATAAAAAAATTCTTGACAGGTTTGAAAGCAGAACAGCAAAGGTTATTTCCAGCATTAATCAGACGCCTCAAGTATGACTTTTAAACAGTAAATCCTATCGCAAATCATTGTTAAAATGTTTAATACCCTCAGGATAAGAGACAAGTGCAATCCTCTGTTAAGTGCCGGACATAAAAGTCAATATAATAAATTGGCCAGTGGAAACACATCTATGTATTTTCGACTGCAAAATATAATTGCTAATGGAGGAATCCAAACTACACACTATATACACATTGATTTTAAACAAGTGAACTCCAATTTAAAATAAAATATTGTAAATCTACGGTGCTTATACACTCAGAAAAGAACATAGAATAGTTAATTACACGATAGTCCGTTACATCGATGCTATTCGTTGAATTACGATATTGTGGAATATAAGCCAATATAAAGAAAAGAATAAGAAATTATCTACATGCATAACTATATCATCATTAGTAGCGTTCATCAAAATAAGAGTTAGTAAATGTTCTGAGTGAAGAAGACGTTTAGTGCATACTACTAAATAAGAAGCCATGTTTATTTCGGCTGGCGGCGTTCGTGTGCGCGCGCGCGTGCTTTCCTCTGTTTTATCGCAGTAAGACAGAGGGAGAGCTTGAAATGTGTTGTACACGAATTCGGTAAGCGGTGTTTGTGCTGTTGCTGGTACCTTCAGCGGCCGAGAGTTGAGATTTATCGGTTTTCAGAAATATCTGCGTAGAGAAACACAATGGTGTATTTTTATATTTCGCCCGATGTTAAGTGGTCAATATTCTTGCGACTAGTGAGATGAAAGAAACTGTTGATTCGATTTTATCAAATCGAATGACGATTATTTAAAATATTTTCTGCCGCTTTCCATATTAGACCTCGCTAGATTAATTTTGTAAAAAAAAAATCGAAATAGTTTTATGAATCGAAAAGTAATGTCTATGTATCACTTTTTAAAAGAAACTGCTTTAGACTAGGCCTGACGCCACTTGATGTAAAGAGCTAAAAGAAATTATAATTCAAAATCCAAAACTACCCAACGAGAAGTGTTAGATGAATAGATTCTAACACAGTAACACAGCAATTCTTCCTCCTTTGTCTGAAACATCGCTCATTAAATGTGAGGAATAAATAACAAAATAAATAAAGCGAGAATTACGAGGCTGTTAAAAGCAAACAAGATCCATTTTTCATCATCTGGTGGTGTCATGGACCCTCCTTACTTTCTCATGCCATCTCGCTGTATACTCTATCACCAATGGTAGGTCTTCGTAGATGCATTGTGAGTCTTCTGCATGTTTGATGTAGGTTATGTGCGGTCTACTCACTGAATCGCATCGCTGTTTTAGCATCCACAGAAAAACATCACTGGCGTCGTAATAACTCACATTCATCGGCTCCCCAGATAGGGGAACTGGTTTTAGATGTAAATGGCACACGAATACACGAAATAAGCAGTGCCAAACCAAATCACGGATTGCCCTCTAGCAGAGAATAGCACCCGCAAGCAACGTCATCAGATCAACGGTGAAGCCACTGGGAACAGCTTGATTGATGCGTTCTCCCAGCAAATGAAATTGCACGTTTAAGTCAATGCTGGAGCACATTAGTTCTAACAAAGAGCTACTTCGTTGTCTATAGGGGTGGCGGTTGTAGAACAATACAGCTATCGAAACATCTATTATAACCCCAGTTTAAACTCTATAAATGGTCCCCCGATTTATAAAATCGGGGGACCTATGTTTTGAGGCATTTCCGTCCGTCCGTCCGTATTTTTCTCCGCAACCATCCATTGAATTTCTCTGAAATTTTGCATGAAGTTGTAACTTTGGTCACGTTAGAAAGTGACATTCTCTGATTTTTGAAACAAATCTGGTTAGCCCCCCAGGGAGTCAAAAGGCCCCGAAATGGCAAAAAATGACATTTTCTGCCCCATAACTTGTCATCCATCCATTTAATTTATCTGAGACTTGGCTAAAATGTGGAGGCATTTGTTCCTAAGAAAATAAGTATCGCTGATCTTGGAAAAAAATCTGGATCGCGCCCCAGGGGGGTCAAAAGCCCCCAAAATTGCAAAAAATGATCCTTTTCTCCCATAACGTTTGATCCATCAATTCAATGTTTTTGAAACTTGGCCAAAATGTAGAGGCAAGTGTTCTGGATATAAAATCAGCATCTTTGATCTCATAAAAATTCCGCTTCGCGCCCCCAGAGGGTCAAATGAGGGTTAAAAATGCCCCAAATTATCCAAATTCATCGCATTTTACACTCGCCACATCGAGTCGCATACAGAAGGGGGGGGGACTACGCACGCGCGGCTTGTTACACACACATATATATATATATATATATATATGAATAAACGAATTTGTTTTAGCCGGCATACGAAATATTAATTGGGTGGAGTATAGTTGACCTTATTTGAAATTCAACTTTGTTCGTCTTTTGTCGGGTACGCAATGCGTTAATTTGTTCCGTCTTCGTCGATTTACAAATAACAATTTCCAAATTTAAATCTGTCACTGACGCATATTTGCATATAGAAAAATATGTAGACTTTTTATCCATTTCAACGTATTTTTAATCGCCCAAAACAAGGCATATTGCAAAGGAGACGTAGATATATACAGCTATTAAGTGTAAGATGTACCAAGCGTACCCTACGTTGGGAAATTGATCCATAAGGTGTGTAGTATGGGAAGCAGTAGCCGTGCCCACCAAAAGATATGTTATGCAAGCCGGATATATTTATTATATTATAATCTAACCGTGTTATTCTCGCTGTCACATATCGGAAATACATTTATTTTTAAAGAATATAACAAAGAAATATATATTATGCAAATAGTTATATTTTCAAATATTTTTGCGAGGTATGTGTGTGTAATATTTATATCCAACATATAATTCTTGAAATACAGTTGTTAGAAGTCATTTGAGTATTGTGGGCTATATTTAGTTTAATTTAGCAAAGGGAAACAGACGGATGGAAGAGAACATTCTCACCAAATTTCATTAAATGTTTAAAGGATTCTACATAAATTAATAAATATTCTTTAAATTTCAGTTTCTGTACAATATGTGACAGAAGGTGTGTGTATGGTTTAAGCACAGCCTCATATGTGAAAATTTAAATATTTCAGATTTGCATTAAATTTGATTTATATTTATTGGACACTACTTTAGCGAGCACCCCTGTATTTTAATTTCTTAATCCCTCTTAAGTTGTAACCTCAAATAATAGACTCCTAGAAACGCAATTTTGTAATGGCATTTGATAAACATTTAATGATTTTAAATACAAGTTTTAGTAGAAATATATCAATGTTTCTCCTTGTGAAATTTTACCAGGGACGAGTATCCGTCTCGTGCGTCTATATGATCGCACGCGTTTCTGTTGTCAACTCGTCTCAACTGTGTAGCATCAGTACTTTTGCGCCTTTATATAAAAAAAAAACGTTTCTCATCAAATCGGAATCGTTTATGTCATGGAAAACTCTGACTGACTGAAACTGACAAATTGGTTTCACTTTGATCAATAGAATTAA
The DNA here is from genome assembly GCA_963556195.1 of Sepiola atlantica. Lineage (NCBI taxonomy): Eukaryota > Metazoa > Mollusca > Cephalopoda > Sepiida > Sepiolidae > Sepiola > Sepiola atlantica. The sequence goes on along the minus strand of OY744536.1, from coordinate 92,607,173 downwards.
TAGGGACATTTTTTTTATTTCTTTTTCTCCATTTTTTTTTTGTTCCTCTTTTTCTTTAAAACCGCCGTCCCCTCTTGTTTATCAAATTATCCTTGAAATTGGCGTTGGCACATTCGATCAATTCCAGCGAACATTTAACGAATTAACAGGTCTTCAGTCCCAATTTCGATTCAATTACTCCATTTTATTTATTTTTATTTCCATCATATTTTAGCTATCATTATTAGCAATTATCTTTTTTCCCTTGTAGCACAACACTTATTTCGCTTGAAATATATGATCAGTGTCATGATCAGTTTATTATTTTTAATAATAGTTTGGAACATTGCTGTGTGCGGTTTCTTCCAGAATCCCAGGATCATATTTCTGTCTCTATCTAAACTTACTACATACGCTCCTTCCGAAAACGTGCAATGAATATTAAACTCTAACTTGCCATGACAGAATAACGGAACTAGAAATTGGTATTATTCTGGCTACGTATTATTTCTTCAAAGACTGCCGTAACGGCGCCCATCTTTCTTGCGTATTACTGTAATGTAACTTGTACTCCGTTTTGATATGAGAACGACTCTGTGCTTTTTGGCCAAGATCAAAGTGTAGTATCTGTTCCGATGGATACTAGACCCTATAGACCGGTGTCGTCTTGGCCTTTGGGTCTTGATTCCGCCGGTCTGTGGGTTTGTCCTGTGCAGTTCTAGAAGGCGCACCCTCCCAGGCTTTGCCTCCCCTCTTTGTGGAGGGGTAAGGTTATTGCTTACTGCCTGAGGCGCCCTTACCGGGGAATGCCGACGGGGTTGCCCAGCCATTTTTTTTTTTGTAGGCCAGAGTGCTCATCTTCTTCGGGCGCTGGCCTTTCAAATCCCACTTTTCCGACCCTGTGTCACATCCTATCTTGTGGGAGGAAGATAAATAAAACGACTCTGTGCTGTTAACAGGCTATGTAAGCAAGTATATTCTAACAATACATAAATAGGTGATACTTTTAGAAAACCATACGCTGGATGTAATAGACAGTCGTAAGACAAGGGAAAGTAACCAATCAGAAACTAAAGCAATGTGTGTTTCCGATTATAAATATCTGCACCTAACACCTACTTTGTATTACAGATGAGTTCCGAATTTCATATATAACATTCAGAGGATTTAATACGAGCTACACTTAGCATCGCAAAGACGAGGGTGTCGTAGATATTTATTTTTAATATACACTCAGTATCAGAAGGAAACTCAATGTAGGTCCAATCAGGCCATGTAAAACATGCATATTCTTCTAAAAAAAGTTATGTTCTTGGTAGTTGCGCGACAGAGCTCCAATCTATGGTTCTTCCTGTAAAACATTCACAGAAATAACTTCTCTAGCAACAAGTAATAAACTAATTTGTTTGTGTCTTTCTCTATGTACCCAGAACGTAACGGAAATTTGATAAGAGCTTCTCTCAGAAAAACGCCTGTCTGGAACACAATAACAATGGGTTGCTTCCCAGCTGACTACAACATAGTCGTTTTCAAGTTCAATGTACACATGCTTGTATAGTCGTATTCTCTCCATAATAAACCTCTGTTCAGTCCTGAAGATCGTTACCAATCCTCCAAATAAACTTATTAGTATGCATCCTCGAATGGCCTCTCAGCCTAGATAAGCGGTGACTCGCTAGTATATAAAAACCATCATTCCGTCTCCGTTTATTATAACTCGCGACTACACCTGAAAGTGCATATGTTGGACAATTAGGCACCATCATATACGTGTAATACATAAATAATTGAATGAAGCAAGTTTAATCTAGTGTAATTATGTACACATATTCATTTTACATTAATTAAATGAGACTATTTTTACACTAATAAATACTAGATTGAATTAAACAAATAGAACAGATTTCCTAACATGTAAGAGCCTTTATTCCCTGTTTTTTTGTTCATTGCTCCAAAAATAGAAAATCTGTCTGAACTGACTTATTCCACTAAAAGCGAAAAGTCGAAAACGGAAATGCTGGGGTATGATTCCGATATCAACTATGGCACATTCTGTTACATCTACAATCAACTTCTTAGCATAATTCTGGAGCGAGCAAAAAATGGAGCGAGGATCAACCTCCATCTAAACGTTAGCTCTATAGCTTTTTGCCCGATTTTCTCATACGCAGTATTAAAAAAAAAATTCCTAACAACCAATAGAAAAAAAATACAGTAATCAAGGAAGGCGCGAGAGCGCTCTATCCCTTAATAGACCTCACGTATGGTCTATGCTAGAAATCCAATTTTTTGGTCAATTATAACTCAAAAGCCAATAAACCAAATTAGTTAAAACTTTGCACAAAATGTTTATTTGAAAGGTTCTATAAGTGTGTATTATTTCAGCATCATTAGTCAAGGCAACCCAGAGATCCAGAAAGGTCAGGCATGATTTTGTATTATCCGTGTGTACGTACGTACATATGTGCCACCCTGTATCTCATCAAATATTTAATGGATTCAGCTGATTGTTTTTGCAAAGATATTGTTTTTAGGGTCTAGTTGATGGCATGTTTATTTAAGTTAACCATATACCTTAGTTTTCCAGAAAATTCCAAAAAACATTAAAAATGGCCAGTGTATTGAAACATAGCCTTTACAAAAGTAGTGACTTTCCATGAAAAATGCCAGTATACTGAAATCATATGCCCTTACTAGGGTTAAGATGAAAATACACTAAATGTACAAAAGCAAGGACATTCCCTAATTTTTACACGTTTATTGTCATTACGGGTATGCGAGCACAACAGGGCTATGTATTTTACTGGTAGGAATTTTTCTTCAGCGCACGTCACACACTTCATCCACTCATGTATAGAGATGTATACTGTAATGATGTGATAATCAAATGGTTTGGTTGATATGTAGTCATGCCCTTAATGAAAATAAAAGTGTAAACATTTGGGAATTTCCTTGCTTCTGTACATTCAGTGTATATGAATTTTCATCCTAACTCTATTCAGGGCATATGATTTCAGTATACTGGCATTTTTCATGGAATATATTCTTATATTTCAACTTTCATGCATACTTATAGTTAGTTCTGACAACTTTCTAAGTGTGGCCTTTATATGCACACCGTTCGTGACCTATATCTCATTACCATCTAAATTATAATTCTGTTTCACTATCCTGCTCCTCAGAAAATCCTGGTGATTTCCAGGCGATTACGTTACACTAAGAACGACTAGAACTATGTTATATACGTAACAACACATCACGTAGTTTCATCGAGGTTAGTTCTCTGGAATCTACTCCGACTTCTAAAATGTTACTAAAACTCCTCAAATGTTTAAGTAAACCGAGAGAACAGAAACAAAATCACATTTTATTTTTTTGCTCTTTCAGTAATGTGAGATTTCAGTAATGTGAGATTTCAGTAATGTGAGATTTCAGTAATGTGAGATTTCAGTAATGTGAGATTTCAGTAATGTGAGAGTTCAGTAATGTGAGAGTTCAGTAATGTGAGAGTTCAGTAATGTGAGAGTTCAGTAATGTGAGAGTTCAGTAATGTGAGAGTTCAGTAATGTGAGATTTCAGTAATGTGAGATTTCAGTAATGTGAGATTTCAGTAATGTGAGATTTCAGTAATGTGAGATTTCAGTAATGTGAGATTTCAGTAATGTGAGATTTCAGTAATGTGAGATTTCAGTAATGTGAGATTTCAGTAATGTGAGATTTCAGTAATGTGAGATTTCAGTAATGTGAGATTTCAGTAATGTTATATACGACTAAGATTGAAACAAAGGCTCGTGCATGTTGTAATGGGATTGGCTTATGCAGAAATTAGGATGAGTAAGATTATTTTACAGATATGCAGGAGTTTCTCAGCTGCAGCGAACATGTTATTTAGGAGATAGCAGACTAGTGTCTGCTACATGTTATTAAGGAGGTAAGGAACTAGGGTCTGCTACATGTGATTTAGAAGATAAGGGACTAGTGCTGCTACATGTTATTTAGAAGATAAGAGACTAGTGTCTGCTACAACCATACAATTATACAATAAGCAATAATAGTAAATGTTAAAATCACTAAGTTTATTAATTTCAAAACTTCTTACCGAGACACATGACTTAGTGGACATAAGCATTGGTTAATCAAGTTAATTCTGCTTCATATATCGTCAATGTGAGGTTTTCACTTCTTTAATGTATAGTTCATATAATTCGTCAAAAAATTTGGAAAATTGAAATAAATTGGTCTGTTAAAATCTTTTTTAAATACTTGGTCGGCCGGGGTTGACAAGATGTTCGCAAGTTAGCGATATGTACGCATTTTCTAACCTACAAATTTCTTCGAGACTGTTTGAATAAATAAATATTTATTTAAAATAAAATAAATACGCACGTATTACTTTAGCTTTTGCATATATTTTTTTCGAAATTGTTATTCCATCAACATTAAAAGTTCATTTCTTCATTAGTCAACGACACATGACATTCGAACGTCAACCGTCGAAACACCAAAGACATACTTTATATATTGGCAACAACAATATGCCTTCTGTCAAGTCTGATTAAAAGGAAACAAAAAAAAAGTAAATTCTTATATACTATTGTACAAAGGTGTTTTTCACGTTGGAACTTTGAAATAAATATTTAAAAAGACCCGTATCTTTGGCTTTAAAATATACCATTCTATACGGATAGCTGTTAGGGTTAGCTGATTTTGAAGCTGTGTATAAAGTTCGTTTTCTGCGATTTTCAATAGAATAGTGTGAAGTGGAGATATTGGCTTTCTGCGACGAGTGTTTAACAATGTAAATGGAATTATTGGTACATTCGATCAGTTTACTATAGTAAATGACTAAGTAATCATAAACGTCTAAGCGAGATGATTTAAGTGCGATAAAACACTGTGACGAATTTGATTAAAATACTTCGCACAGAAAGTAATATATATATATATATATATATATATATATAGTTTTTTTGGCTACGTTGGTTTAATGTCATATAAACCATAGATGGATTATTTACTATAGAATAAAGTTGTCAAATATAATTCTATACGTAGAATAATTATTTTATATTCCAAAAATCCATTGCTCCCACAATACATTGCGATAAGAATGTATTACCGTTAGTATGTAAATATTACTTATTGAACACGTTATTCTTTGAAACATTACTCTGTGAACACATAACTTCTGGCATTGGTATATTTGTTCTTTATTGTGTGAATCAGATGAGTCTGGTGTGCGCATTAGTTTTCCTTATGTTTTTATAGTTATAACTCTTTCTGGAAAGACATCGGGTACTTTCGGGAAGTACCGCGAGGAGGTTGCTAACATCTCTAAGTGGCAGTGGTACTGTGGAACCGGCTGGATTCGAACTCGGATCAACCAGGTGTTCAGTCCGTGCCGATATCCATTTATATCTTTGTTCTGAACATGATTGACCCTCAGCACCCGCCGTCTATATTTGCAAAACAAATAGAAAGTCAAAATAACGTTTTTATTTCTGTAAGAATCGGATTGGATGATACAGTTGTAGCTAAACTGTTAAGTACTAGGGTATGACGTGACCAGCTGATGTATCGGATCGGGTTTCCCTGATTTCCCGTCTAGCCGAAGTAAGGGCTGAAATGGAATAATAACTTAGCAACCAGGGGCTCGTCTTAAAGCATCACGGGTCGCCACCTACGTCTTACAAGTGACCCCGTTTATTTGGAGGGGTAGCCCTCTGTATGGGGTTGCTGTCGGCGATTTCCAGTAAACCCGCCGACCTGACAAAATATAATCCGCAAAATATGCGTCGACAAATAAAGTGTAGTAGTGTTATTTACCTCCTATCAACAATGTCAGACACAAGGTCAGGCGTCAAGTTTTAAAACCAGTGAATTGTGTCCCTCCAAAATACTCCGGAATTTCAATGAAGGACCGCCTAAGAAAATTAGCGATAAACTAACCCCTCTGAAAGAAACTGTAAGTCCTGGGAGGGTGGACTTACTAAGACTGAAAAGGATCACACTTCAGCCAAGCAAAGACAAATAGACAGCCCGACTGATTGTCGAGAACGTATCCCCGACGTGTGTGAACTATTTTATATTGCATGCAGCGCTTGTTTTACTGTAACCGATAGTCAAAAGAAGTAATTGCAAAAGCTCTACAGTGGCTGGGTGTTAAACATATATTTCACGCGTTTCAAAATGAATGTTTCCAGAAGTGAACAAGGCGTCATAAATCTACTTCTGTCGCCGGTGTTACTTAATCATGGCATTATTTGTATGTATTTAAACGATATTTAACTTACAATTAGTTTTACGGTGATATATATATATATATATATATATATATATATAGGTAAAACATCCACAGGATAGAAATTCATATTTTTTTTATTTAGACATGTACAAAATCTGCGAAACTGGCATGTCGATGTTATCGATCAACAGCTATTATAAACTGAGATCTCAATAAGGCAGTTAAAATCCGATATTAACCTTGGATGTTAACCTTAGATCAAATATGATCTACGGTTAAGATCGGATTTTAACTCTCTCTGATGAGATCTCAGTTTATATTAGCTGTTGTTCGATAACATCGACATGCCGGTGTCGCAGATTTTGTACATGTCTGTTTAAATAAAAATAATGATATAGACACACACATATATATATATATACATATATATATATATATATATATATATATATATATTATATATATATACGTGTGTGTGTGAATTCATTCATTTCGTGTGAATCGGATGCTTCTAGTGTTGGCATTGGTTTCCCCGGTATATTTCTAATTAGAATTCTTTTTAAAAAGCCATCGGATACTTACGGGAATGATCATGTAAAGTATTTACATTGTTAACATTAATATCATCAAACTTTTAACAGTTTCTTTTTCTTAGAATAAGTAACAGGACAATTATATTCCGGTAAACGAAAAAGGTTAGCAATAGGTTAGCAACCATCTATTTCCACTCGGATGTGGTGTTGGATGGCTGGTTGCCCTTATGGTACACGTTGTCGGTTGATCGACATAGTTGCATCCCGTACGCTTGGTTATAGTTTCCATTGTGGCTGTGTCCAATTCGCGAAGATGGCCGATGTAATGTCGTTGATTAGTTGAAATGAAATGACATATCAAAATGATAGAAGAATAGTGCTACTTATTTTTGGAGTTAATTTTAATTGAAACAATCCAATAAATTCAAATTTGCTGAGATCAAAATTAGTATCCAGATGATTAATTGGACTCCGATTCTTGAATCTGAAAACTCCCAACACTTTAAGGTATCAGCCTAATTTATGATCTTTTAAATTGTGTTTTGTTTAAAACCTACGTTTATATCGCTGGATTAATGATTACATAACTATTTCTTTAATTTAACTGCCAGTAAAACAAAAATGTATAAATGTTAATAATAAAGGTTAAAATGGCACCTAAAAATATGTCCCGAATAAAAATTGAATGAGTGGATTAATACGTAAAACATGGAACATTCTAGAAAAATATAGATGACACTCTTACGAGTTTATCAAAATCTTGGATACAATAACTTAAGGAAAAGTTTGTCAAATTATGAAGAAAATCATATCTACATGCAACAGTATATGACGAATCTCCGCTAAATGGCGGGTGAATGAAATTCTACTTTTATTAGGATAAGGCGATTTTAGAATCAGAATCAGTCTGTAATTGTATGTAAATCGGGAATTTACAACAGAATCGATAATATTATCGGAATGGGGAAAAATATCGGAATGGTGCCATCACTAATAATACCATCCTACGCTTTCTTTCTGTTCCTCTTTCTCTCTTTCTCGATTGTTTAGCAGTACACATCTGTGATGTTATAGTAATGGGCATCTTTATACATACACCGATCACCACTATCCGTTATCATTAGGCATTACACAATTCTCGGTCGACATGTATAGACTTTACAAACTGTTTAGTTTTGTGAACCCACCCCTAATAACTTAGTCCCCTGGAAATGTCAGTAGACATCAAAAGATGCAACGCATACATGCTACCTAATATTTAACTGTCTTCTGGATGTTAAGGGTTCGATGCTACGTATAGACGATACTTAAAATACAATTACAAATTCTAGTGGGTCGTGGATGACAGAACCAGATTCCTTTGTTGATTAAATAAAACGTCCCTTTCAAAATTCCGTGCAGATTTTCGTGTTCGACCTAAAGATTCCAGAGTTTTACAAGTCGGACCTGAAGGTTGGAGTTTAGCTCGGCCGAAATGCTTTTAGAATAACATCCAAGATAAAAAGATTTATATTAAAATTAGAGAAGTGTGGATTTTCCACTCGTACATCAGTTAACTTTCAGGGTTTTTTAAATTTTATTTTAAAGACTGTTTTTGAAGTTGATAAGGGGCATGAACACATTCATAATAGTGTCTTTATCGTGATGTCCTAGTGTTCAAATAAAGTCACCGGAAGTAGATTAGATATTTGGATATTAATGAAGAGATACGCTTAGTGAGATGATTATGTGAAAAAAAGATAATTTTTTCTTATTGACATATTCATAACTAACAGTTAAGTGTTCAACTTGAATATTTTCTAAAATCTCTAAAGGGAAGAATTTCGAAGGATTTGCAGATAATTTGGATATCTTTGTTAAGGGATTACCTTGATGAATCGTATATTTAATCGGAAAATAAAATAACTGTAGGATGTAAAGCAGACACTTATCTACACTGCTATTAACTTTTCCAAAAAAAAAAGATGTGAATAAATCCTCGTGAAAGCAGATGAACATATGTGGGATAGTAAAAGTACGTATTGCTGAAATATGTACACACTTTGGTAGACATTGTTTATGTTATTCCAATGTACGTTTACGTGCAATAAAAAGACGCATAATTTTACCAATTCAAACTGATGTAATACTTGCTTGGAAGATGCCGATGATAGCATCAATAGTCTAGTTCGTATACATTAAAGGAAAAAGTCGATTAAAACAGTTTCAAATGAATTTAAATATAAACTTCCCTATTGACGGTGTGTTTAGCTGCAGTAATTAATTTTTAACTCATCACGTGCTTGACGAAGACGCACGATAGACGAAAGCGTTTGCAAATATGGCGGATTTCCTGTCCAGCCTATTGCAGAACGTTAGATCGTTTGTTCCGCCGACTCGAAAGGATGGATAAAAAAGAAACAAACATGATTTTTCACAGTTGCTTAATGAAACAAACATATATATATATATATATATATATAGATACGTACGTACGTACGTACGTGTGTGTGTGTGAGTGAATGGTATTTTTCTCTAAGCACTGCTGAGAATTGTAATCAATGTGATAAGGCTGAAGGCAATTCAGAGAGCCGGATTGATTAGGTTGGAGTGAACAAAAATAAACAATCGAAGGAGAGGTCTTACAATTATCTATTTTTTCTTTTCAATCTCATAAACAGCAACTATGGGGTTAGCTGTGTGTGATGTCCAGCTGATTAGAAATCAGTTGATATTTCAGAAAAAAAATCCCCTTGTAAAAAATGGGCAAGAATGAAATATATATATATATATATATATATATATATATATATATGAATGTATATTAAAAGATTCAAAAAAATATTCGAATTGCAAAGTAGATTGAATGAGTGATATAGCTAACATTTTCCCGAATAAAATCTTTGTCGTATCTCATGATATTCAAATGCGCAAATAAATGAAAACCACATATTATTGTTTCAGATACATGTATTCTTTATCGTGGCTGACATCAATGAATCTTATGCATCTTGATGAATGTCTAAAAGTTCGATATTGAGGCAACGTAACAAAGATACTTTTCAGTTGTTCTCATGGGTGCGCAAAATCTCTCGGGTTCGCGGTAGATATAACCAGTAATATTGTAAGGCTGGCATCTTTAAATGGTACACTGGAGATTAATTCCCGAAGCCGATTCAAAGTAAACATCACAATGTGAACTAGTAATAAGTTACTTTCAGACAACGTGTAAAAAGAACAATTCTGAAGAACTTGTGCAGATTTCTCTTCACGGACGGAATCAAGTTGGCTACTGTAGATAGGGCCGAACACAGTTGGTCCACTATCGCTGTAGTATCATACTCTCAGTACCCATGAATACTAATCAATCTAGTCATATTTTTAGTTTTATCTAAATAAATACTGTAACTAATATATTTATACATGTATTATTATTATTATTATAGAAGTGTATATACTAATATAAAAAGTTTATGATGCTACTGCACATACATATACATATATGTATGTGTGTATATATGTATGTGTGTGTATATATGTATGTGTGTATATATGTATGTGTGTGTATATATGTATATATGTAGGTGTATATATGTGTGTGTATATATATATATATATATGTGTGTGTATATACTGTATATTACATAATTCAGCAATGTACCGTGGTTTCATCCAAAAGGGCAGATTTTGACATCTTTTGGATGAAACTGCGGTACATTGCTGAATTATGTAATATACAGTATCTAAATAAATTATATTAGCTCTCTTATATGATCGAGCACTCTGAGTTCTTTTCATATACAACCTGACACTATATATATATATATATATAATTTATGACTACGAATCAGTGGCGATGTGTAAGCCGGTTTCGAGCCCTCCGAACGACGTGAATTAACATATCCTACACTGAAGATTGCGTAAGAGAAGGCATCGATGTCTGTAGGAAAAATAATTTATGTTTACTTTGAAAATATAATTATAGCCTCCTTTACAAGGATTGGTGCAACATGAGAGAATTTATAAACGAGCAGTAATTATATGGCTTAAAGCGATATTCCAACCCTGTTTGTTCTTGTTTAATCACTGTCCTTCGTTCGCTGTACGTTCCTGCCGTTTTGACGTTTATAGATTTAAATCTATCGTAATTGTTATGCTGGTTGACGGCGGGTGTAGGGGTAAAGAGACTCTAGGAATCAGTGGGGAATTGTTAAACCGGGTTAGAGCTCCTACATAGAAGATTGCGTAAGCATGAAACATTGATGTATGTAAGTTAAAAGTATGTTAACTTTATATATATATATATATATATATATATATATATATTAGGGGGTTTTATTTACTCCTCCCCGGGAGTTAGGCACAAGGCCAGTTTTATCTTACTCCTACAAGTAAGGTGTGACCCAAGATCGGGTCGAGAAAGTGGGGTTTGAAAAGCCAGCGCTCGAGAGGTGAGCACTCTGGCCATTTAAAAATTGCCTGGGCAGCCCCGTCGGCACTCCCCGGCAGGGGCGCCTCAGACAGCAAGCAACAAACTCACTCCTCCCCAAAGAGGGGAGGCAAAGCCTGGGAGGGCGGACCCCCCTAGAACTGCACAGGACAGGCAAGCAACATCCATCGGAACAGAAGATATATATATATAGGGGGTGTGCGTTACAGAAACCGCAATATTCACATTTAGTGCATACAAATAAGGGCAATGGTGTCTTACGATTCCATTTTCGTTTGGTTCCATCTGCCTCACGAAAGCGGAAATTATCGTTTAGGAATAACTTATTACTGAACTACATTAGAACGTACAAAAATGATGTTAATAAAAAAAACAGATTGTATTCGTCTACTAAAGCAACAATGTTATTAAACAAATCATATCTTAGTGAACAGTTTATTTATGAAAAAGTTGTAAACATTTAAATTCTTGTTGCTGGTATTTAAGATATAAAATTACTCTAAAAAATAAAAAAAACATTCGAATATTTTTCAATTCGTTAAATCCGCTTGTGGTTGTACGGCTTCATATAAGTATCATAGTCTATTTAAACAACGCGCCGGCAATTTTTAAAATTTATTATTGGACCTAGAAATACAAATGCTATATATAAGTAGAATTTTTAAAAAATTAAACCATGCACAATGAGTTTTTTTTAATTACTTCACCTTATAATGTTTAACCCTCATCTGAGAATATATGCTGTTAGAATGGGTAGGAACAGGTGTTTACGAATAAATTTTTTTTTGAAGTTGATATTAAATATTCTATGAACTATAGATTATATATTAAATAAGGAGTTCCAGTCGTCCACTATTGGGCTATAAAATACATATTTCTCTTAACTAAAAGAACTGAGTTATATATAAAATATATATATATATATATATATATATATATATATATATATATATATATATGTATTTCTGGCAGAAGAACTAAATAAATCTTGGCCTAAACACTAGAAAATTTTCGTTTGAGCGAAAACGCTTGATTAGATTTCAACGAAGGACGTGTCGCCTCTTGCATCAATAAATCAGTATTTGCTACAAAGGAAATTACCTAGTCTATTGTTCGAGGCAACGAATATTATAATCATCATTTCTCTTTTTTCCCCCAAATACTGCAACCGGGCCCATTATTCCAAACACATTCAAGCCCCAAATTTTTTTCATCCGTTCTCCAAATCTTTGGCTGAATTAAACTTTCTGCCAATGTTGGTTTAGCACTTCTTCGCCAGATTCATTATTCTTGGTTTATCAGTCTTCATGTGGAATTCGATTCTACTAGCGCTACAACTATTAGTGTTTATATAAAAATAATTATAGGAATAAAAACTACGCTACCTAATTGCTCTAAATGCAATATAAGTTTACATAATCTTATTAAAATACTAATTTAACATAAGCTATATAATCAAATATTTAACATGCTCGTTTTATGTCTAGTATGTATGTATGTGTGTGTGTGTATATATATATATATATATATATATATATATGTACATAGATTTATATATTTATAATAGTGCACTTAAAACCAGTAGTCCAAAGAGAAATCGTGGTGCTTCAAGATCAGGCCGTCTGAAAATATCGGCTTCCTGGCCCAAAATGCACCAACCATTGATGTTTTATTGTTTTTGTCTCTTTGCAAAAAATAATCATGTTCTGACAAATCTAAACAAAAACAATTTGCCACTCTCCCCCTATCATCTCGTACCTCTTTCACTCGAGCACAAACCGTACATAAATAATTGAATACAAAGAACTTAAGGCAAAATAACTTTAACCAAAATTATCGGATTCAGCATTAAATAACCCGAAAAGGGTTAATATGCCACAAAATTACTAACCAAACAAACCTTTTTTCTTCTTCCGAGAACAAGTTCTATCTTGGTATTAATACGTAGCATTAGGCAAAGAGTTTATAGGCCGAAGTATATGAGAAGGGGAAAAGTATTATTACAGTAACTAGAAATAATAATAATAATAATAATAATAATAATAATAATAATAAAAATCGGAAAAATAGTTTAAAGAGGAGATAACAAAAAGTAAATAAACATAAAATGAAGAATAAAAAATAATACCGACAGAATGAAAATTTAAAAAGCAAGTGGAAGAAATGGGGGCGAACATAGGAAGCTGTAAGAATTATGAAAGAGGAAAAGGAGGAGGGAATACTTTGTATATTGACGATTGCTTGAGGCACTCCTACTTGGGCATACCGACGAGTCCGATCAGGAAAAAGGGTATATCCATACAGAATGTCGTCTATTTGTGGGGAGCCGAGTTACTCACTATAAACTGATCGCTATTCTAGATTTGCTGAAGTTGAATAGAGGTAAACTACACCCCTGTGGATTCAATAAACGGTTCTGTTCTGAATTTCCGTACAAATTCCGCAGTCCGATAAGTTACACCTGCAGAAGGACGGAGATTACATCGGTCGACACTTTTGGAGAATACCACTAAAGATTAGAATAGTTGTCCGAATGATCAAAATCGTACAAATACAATCTTCTATCTCGTAATAGTATGCTTTCCAAAATGAAATTCTATTTTTTCTAATTTCGGGGTGAGGGGAGAGGGTTCTCTTATATATATATATATATATAAATCAGTGAAGAGCAAAGGAACCGGATCGGCCGCGTCTAAATCCTATCATGTATAGGGTAGTCATCTACGCTCAAATAAATTTTGAAATATTATACACCAACTCTTCACCTTTTTTTTAGTTCTGCGTCTTATTCTCCACTATTACTAAATGTATTTAAAGGTTCCTGTTTGGAATCGTCCATAAGTTGCAGTTACAATTAAACCTACATAACAACACAAGAACATTAACCTCCATTTGTTCAAGGACTTTTTCTAAGGGCCCTAAGAGCTAATTTGTTTTCTTTTTAATACGCTGGCGACAATTGATCTAATCGTGTAGGTATATATATATATATATATATATATATATATATATTAATATCTAAGTCAGAGCCTGGAAAAAAAAGTTACTTCAGCGTAACAGCCTGATTAGATTTGTTCAAAAGACATGTCACCTTTATGTTGTCAAAGTATGATGTATTACCAAGCAGCCTGATTCGCCCGATTGTGCTAGACGAAAATTTTTTTTACTTCATTGGCTATATATTAGTTAAACGTTATCATTATTCAAGATCGTCTCCTGTTTTCTATGGCTTTCGTTTGTGTTCATTAATGTAACATATATATATATATATATATATATATATATATATATTTTGATTTTATTCCATTAGTTGCGACAAAACAGGTTTTGTTTCATTGGTGCGAATAGCTACCAACTCATCGGGCCGGCGAAAGGAATTCAAATGGCATAAAATTTTAAGTTCACTTGAACGGGAGATTGAAAATACATTGGAGGGGGAGGGGGATAGAGTTGGGGCTTTGTCTATAACGGCGACATGAGAGGGGAGGGGGGAGGACCCCAACAAGTCGTGTTTCAAAATATTACGTGGGAGGTTTTGCACGTGTCCGTGCTGTGACGATCTCAATCTCGGCCGGGGTGGGAGGAGGGAGATGGGGCGACGGCCAGAGTGAGTTAAATTTAAAATGAGAATAAAATTATGATTACAACCGTCATTCTTATTTTATTTTAATTCTAATAAGTAATTATCATGTGGATAAAAATGTTTGATAATTTTAATTTAGGGTATTAATTGCTACTTTTGCATTTTATTTATTTTATTTTAATGTTTTGTTTATTTGTAGTGAATTTTGTTGTGATTATATTTTTTTAAAATTGTGATTATATTATACCGAGATCAATACTAGTGGAATCATTTTATAAGAGAAGTTTTCTGGTGTTACCAGTCTTATCATTAACAAAACCGATTATGACAATGGTAACGCCTGCCAATCATACCTACGATAGTCGCAGTGATAACGGCCTTATGTAAAAGCCTTAATAAAAATAAAATAAAAATAAAAATAAAAATAAATATAAAAAAAAATTAAAAAATAAATAAATAAATAAAAAAAATAAATAATAAATATTTTGCTCTGAATTTTCATTGAGCACTCTCATAAACCCGGTTTCAACTTCCGTCGGATTCATACCCCCTGGATATTTGTAACAAGTTAATTATATATATATATATATATGAGAGAGATGTAATTACAGAAGATCAAGATACTGGTACCGTCTGTTTGAAATCAAAACAAAAGGGACCTACACATCGCCTCTGTGCCGGAGTCTCTTCAGCATGTTTTACTTCTATCTAGAATCTATATGTTGAAGAGTCCGGCACTAGAAGCCGTCTATATGTCCCCTTTGTTCGAGTTTAAAACCGACGGTACTGATGCTGTCTTAAACTTTCTGAAATTACATATATTAATAAATATTACGCTCTCATTTATTGCAATTTTCTAAATTATCGAGAACTCTGTTGGGATTCTCTCCCATTAACCTTACACACACACAAAAACACAAAAACACAAACACACACACACACACACACACACACACACACACACACACACACACACACACACACACACACACACATATACACACACACATATACACACACATATATACACACACATATATACACACACACATATACACACACACATATACACACACACATATACACACACATATACACACACATATACACATATACATATACACATATACACATATACACATACATATACACATACACACACACATATTTACTCTAAAACTAATTAATCGATCATTAAAAGCATCGTCTCTATTTTCCCCGAGAAACCACTGAGTGACTGGGACGTATTCTTTAGTAAACATTATAATCAAAGGTGTGCGACCTCGAAGCCGTATCACCCTATATGAAAAATATATTCAATGTAAACGAGATGAAAACACTAATGAAAGAGGAATTGACTGTCATCAAATTATTTTATAAGGTATGTAATACATTTTGTTTTCGATTAATGTTCTAGACTTCTCCCTGTCATGAATAACGCAACGAGAGCATGTTATCCCCGTGGATAAAATAAAAGGTTTAGTTAGAAATTCCGTCCAGATTCCCGAGTTCGACAGAAATATTCCAGAGTTCGAAAAGATACACCTGAAAGAGGCAGGAGGTTACAGCGGCCGTAACGATGTGATAACACTCAAGATGAGAACAGTATACTCAAAATTATACAAATGATCAATCCTCATCTGAAAACTTCAGGAAAACTATTATACAAATTATCAATTTCCACAGAAACTAAATAAATTTACATCGACCGAAATAATGTGAAAATAATAAATACGAGAATAGTAGTCCGAAAAATAGACATTATCAAACACGCATCATGAGAACATGGATATTTTTCTTTGTAGAAAGTGGAAGATGTTTTATTTTCCGAATAGTTTAAAACCTTTTTAAACATGTTTTCTCATGGGAAATTGAGTCTTACGGGTGAGCGTTTTGATTCAACTACTTACGGAAGTTGTCTATTTCATTAGGAAAAGGCGGGTAACTTGGCCAGATTCCAGCTCCATAAGCCTAGATGGAGAAATTGCTTAATTGTATAGTCTTCATTATTTAGTCATCTTAAGTCGAAGCAGTTTCGAACAAAATCAATAAATCAAAAACAAAGCAATTACTCTGATATATAAATATAAGTCTGTCAGTAGTGGAAACTGAATACGATGCGTAAATCAACATTCGTTACTTTTGCTCCGCAGGATTCACGTCACATATCGCAGGATTTACGTCAGATATGCATTTGTTCTGTTGTTAGATTCAGAAATATAACATTTTAACGTTTCGTTGTATACGATGAATCTCATAAACCTTGCAGTCTTCGTATGACCTTAGTCTAAACACTTCACTGCTATTGTTCTATCTTTTCAGTGTGAGCACTTAGAGGAGTACGTTACATATAATGTTTCCAAAGAGAAATGTTTTCAAAAAGTAATGTAGTCTGAGAGTAATGTATTCAATAAGTAATGTTTTAAAACTAATGTCTCAAATAGTAATGTCTTCATGCATGAAGTCTTAAATGTGTAATGTTATCGGGGAGAAATGTTTTCGAATAGCATTATTTTCTGGAACCAATATTTCTTGTAATAGTGTTTCTGAGAGTAATGCCGACTTTGATTCCCATCTGGCTCCGCGAAAGGCACGTAAATAGGCCTTCTGGCTCGTTTCATAATAGCTTGGTATCTGTGGCATATCTTTATTCAATGGACTAGTGCTGTAATTTTTTTTAATTAAATATAATGCGGTTCAGCAATACTCCCTGGCATTACCGTATCTTTTGGGAGTGATCGGATGGTCTTTTTTTTTCTTCAGATAATTTTACCTAATCTCAATTGGTGATCCAACGGGTCCCCTTTTTCTAATATTTGTTTATATATATATATGTTTGAAGGTGCATTTATATATTATTTTGAAAATTATTCGCAGAAAAAGGCTCTTTCGACTATCATCTCGTTAGGAGAAACCGAAAGTATAAACCAATCAATAATATTACAATATATAAATTATTTATCTAAAAACTATACATCAGGGGTTCGAGAGATGGACTATGGTTTCATAAACACTGACCGAAGAAACCATATCGAACACACCCATAAAACGTAAGCTCAGAAACTTGATATGAACAATTATTTCACACTCGCACTCACTTCAGCTAGACGTGAGGTCGGAGGGGTCAATCCGATCAAGTTGCTGGTCCCGTGATGCCATAGTATCTATTTAATGCCAAACCATATTATTTAATCTGATTCTTAGAAAAAAATAAAAACCCTATTTCTTCTTTTTTAGTTTCTTCCCAAATAGATAGTAGAATGCGGTGGCTGAGTGTCAATCGTGTTGATACCAAAACATTACTAATGCTAAGTATGTTTTTAAATAAGTAATGTTTTTAAAAGAGTAATGTGTCAAATAGTAATGCCTTCAAGTCTAAATTCCATGTAGAATGTTTTCGAAGAGTATTCTTTTCTAGAACCAATATTTCCTTGGAGTAGTGTTTCTGATTGAAATGTCGGATGATTTTCTAAAATCCCCTTCTAATATTTTATTTTCTGGGAGAAATGTTTTCTGGGCTTATTTTTTCTGGCAATGTTTTCTTAGAGTAGTGTTTTTAATTTTTTTTTTTTTTTTATAGAGTAAGTTAACCTCTGTAAACTTTTCTTCTAGAGTTATGTTTTCTGAGAATAATGTATTGTGCTAGCAATGTGTTATGGAATCAATGTATTCAAGAAATATAAAATATTATGCAATAAATCTCCTTTTTATAGAATGACATCTTAGTTCGACATTTGCTAACCCATAGATGTCTACATGCCGTAAATTAAACTAAAGTAATCTTAATGTATGTATATGCCTACATTAAGCCATAAATTCGTTTCTTTTTCAATATAATTGTTTATATTTAAATATATTGCATTTCTCTTCTAAGTATCAATTACATCTATTTTTGAACCCACTAGTGATGTTTGAAACTCATAAAAAGATTAGGAGACAACGAGTGTAAGGTTATTGTTCTTCAACATTTCTTAATGCTTAGCCTATTCAGTTTTTATCCCCTGCGATCAAGTTTATGCGGTGTGCCTATGCGCGTAGAAACCTTTTAAACTTCTTTCAAATATTCCAATGGAAACTTTGGTGCCGTTACAGTTCTTCTATAGATGTATAGATTGATTGTTGTACACGTGACGGATTCTGCATTCCAGTTATTTCCAATGTTTACTTATCAGTAATTTGTTTTGTTTGTATTAGCTGCAAGTTTAAGTTTTTGATTGTGTGTGCATGTAAATTATACTCTCTGTATTGGGTGCATGAGTAGCTAATTTTAACACTTTTCCTATGTTTGTTTACACAGGAGATGGTTTGTATATACAGGTGGTTCTATAAGTTTCAGGAGATACGACCGATGTCGATGTTAGATAGTTGTGAATATGGTTATAAAACATATTGTTGTAGCCTTTATTAGTGGGGGTGCTTTAAGTTCTATACTTAATGTGTGTCAGCTTTCTGATCGGACAATCAATCGGAACTTTTTCATATGTAGATTTACTGGCTTAGAAGAGGTCATAGTTGATCGATAGCAAATGAGTTTATAGTTTTAGGTATTTGCCTTATTAAAACGTTTCTGTGGTTGGTTTTACTACTTTCATGTATGGTTGACTTTTACTAAATGATTCATATAAAGGTCAAACAAATCAACTCAATTACTTATACATCAAATTGAACGTTGAACATAGAGACAAGTAACAGTACACATTGTTAAAAATGTTAGCTGTGATTTTACTGTTTAACTTAATTCATTATATATTTAGACGAAACAGAATCCCGCTTCTTGCTTATTCCTGTTTGATTTTTCCATTTTTATTCTAATTTTGTGTATTAAAATAGAAAATGAAAATTCCTAGCCATCAGAACTTTTGATTCTTCGTCGGAACACTTCACGTGACAACATCAAATGAACAACAAAGTTGAGAATAGAATTTCGAAAACCATTTCAAGAAAAATCAGAAAAATACTGCTACCCATAGAACATTAATTTTTTTTATACAAAAAATATTAGAAAAAAAGAGTAATGGTATAATCCAGCAAACATAAATTATATTTAACAATGTTAGCCTAAATATAGATAGATATTGTTACATTGTATGCCCTTTACCCACATTTGTTTTAGAAAATAGCCAATGATATTGAACTCCATATTTGTGAAGAATCAAGAGAAAGTCAGAAATATGAGGATGGAGACATAGAAATGTAACATGTGACTCCTATGTTTCATTGGTTATACAAGTTCCCCCCCTTTTACAACCACTAATCATAGGTAGACAAGTTTCAATACTCTGACGAAGGCTGATGAAAACAACCGAATATTCTGCTTTGATAAAGATACCTTTTTACAATAAGAGTTATTATAAAAATAGATGTTATAGTCCTATACGTCAACAAATAAAAATAAATAGAAAATATATAAACATGTATATATTTTTTTACATATATATGTGTGTATGTGTTATTGTTAGGGGGGATATTAGACAGATTAGTTAAGTCAAACGTTCTAACTTTTACAGTATCCTTAAAATACAAACGACTCATTTTATGTCACTTATGTGCTAACATTTTCTGGTAAGGGGTAGACTACAGAAGAACAAATACTTTGATTCCCAGCCTGCATAGATGTGCTGTTTATATATATATATATATATATATATATATATATATATATATGTATATATATATTATGTATGTTTGTATATGTATGCATGTATGTGTATATATATATTATACAACTCATTTATATTTTTTAAAGAGACATTTTACTTGTGTAAAAATTTATAGTCGGCCATTTTGTTCATTTTTCTGAATGCATATTCAAATGTGTTCTCTTTTGTGCAAATAAACTTCCGGCTAATCTGTCACTAAGTAAATTATTTGTTGCTTGAAATCTTTCTCCGCTCCTCTTTCCTCCCGCATCCACAGAAGTATAAGAAAATAAATAAGTGAATAAAAGAAGAAATAAGAACAACCTAACTCAGTCGAAGTGAAACAATGCAAACCAAATTAATCGAAGTCGTTCAATGAGTGTCTGGACGATAAAACACGCGGTTTGTTTGTTTATTTATTTGATTTAAAATGAAATGTTTTGTCTGGGAAGTAAATACACTTTTAGAATTAAAACAGGAGAAAAAGAAGGATTTTAGAAAATAGAATATACTTTTAAAAACATGAAATAGAATGATATATATATATATATATATATATATATATATATATATATATATGGGAAGAGAAGGATGAAGGTAATCCGACGTGATGGGAAAATGAAAAAGGAAATCCAAAAAATGGATGTTTTTTATGTGTACATCAACGTTTCGTCTTTATTTATAAGACTTCATCAGGATGATTATATAGAGAAAAATGTCATGCAAGTACAAATACATGTAGGGTTGACATATTGGGGAAAAAGGAAGAAAATAGTGGCCACTTCTTCCTTTTTCCCCCAATATGTCAACCCTACATGTGTTTGTACTTTCATGACATTTTTCTCGATATTATCATCCTGATGAAGTCTTATAAATAGACGAAACGTTGATGTACACATAAAAAAACATCTATTTTTTGTTTTTTCTTTTTCATTTTCCTATGTGTATATATATATGGAAGTATGTGTAGTTTACGGTGTATCTTTTCGTTATATACGAACTGCGTGTCATACTGATAGTATAATTGCAGCTGTGACTTCCGTGTCGTTACGACTTCGATCTTTTTCACAGGACACACGGGACTTTTTACAACATCCTCGAGTGGCCTCGTCGACAATTGTATACATAAGAAAACTATCCGCGCAAACCCAGAGGGGAACCGAATTCTGATATCCGATAATAAAATGAAATAGTCATTTTACTGCAGCTTCACGGCAATATCTATTTGAAGGGTACCTGGCTCTTTTATAATGTCTATTGTTAATGGATATTAATAGCGGTCGTATAGGTAAACGCGTCGGGTAGTAATCAAAAAGGACTTTAATCAAGTTGTCAAATCTTGCTAGCGGTGATAAAGTTATATGCATCCACGCTGAAGAGTGTTACTTAAGATGAAACATATATGTATCTGGATATTAATTATAAATATTTACAGATTTTTACGAAAACACTATATAATGGGACTATAATAAGACTTAGTTAAATCAATATTGCTTACTATTTTCCTTAAATGAATAATTAAAATAGTTCCCTTTACCATCGTATGGGTAAATGTATAGGAAGGAAAATCTATATTTACTCCCGGGTTCAAATTCTGCTACAGGTGGTACAGTTATGTTTTTACACAAATGAGTATGTTATGTTGAGTAGAGGTGACTAAAACAATTTATTGTAATTATATTCATTTATATTCATGTATATAAGTATATACAAACATATTATTTATCGTGAGCGTTACTATAAGTCACATTTGTTCTATTTATCATTTAAATATTTTACTCAAAAAAATATATTGTTCATGTTCTGTTTCGTGTGCGTTGGCTTGACTCGACTCATTACGATTGTAAGACGTACTATATTTGTCACAATATACACACATATATACGGCACAATGACGTTGACATCGGTTCCCGTTAGATCACCGCAGTTAAGCTACGTCCAGCCTGGCCAGTAATGAATGGGCGACCATTTGGAAATATGTGCTCTCTGATTATCTCGGCATTGTTTCCAGTCGTCTTGAACTACTTGCCATTGGGATCAAGCAGTGCCGACTCGGTAGATGTTGTATTCGGGATTGCACAACCTTGCAATTTCAATTTCACGCGTGGGCAGTCCCTGGCAGGGCACTCATACGTCGAAATCGACAAGAGAATCCATCATAAAAATAATTCAATAGTTATAATTAGATTATATAACAAAGGGGTTATATCACGTTGGAAAGAAAGTAATGTATTTTTAACTTCATCATTTTGCAGCCTCCTAAGTTGTACACAGTTCTATATTATGTTAGTGAATTGGTGTCTTAATATCACGTTTTGTCTTTCAGATATAGTAATTAGTTGGAAAATATGAAGTTTAACGGTTTCAGTCGTCAAAAACTGGATATTAGTGAGACACATATGCATTCAAAAACGAAACGCAGCTGCAGAAGCTACAATGAATATTGAAACAGTCTATGGAATAAATGTTCTGAATGATCGAAAATGTAAACGGTGGTTTGCAATTTTTTTTCTGGAGACTTTTACCTGTCAGATCGGCGATGGTTGGGAAAGCTATAACCGATTGATAAGGACACATTTAAGTTTCTGTGGAGGCCAATCCAAAGTTAATCAGCAGAAAATTAGCTCAATGATTCAATACAACCCATACCACAATTATTTTATACCTTCACGAGTAAGGAAATGGTCAAAAGTTGGACTATGGATTCCCCACGATTTGACCGACGCTAAACAAAATCAAAAATTGACTGTTTGCACATCTTTGCTTTCCAGGAATCCTCGAAACCCTATTTTTGCAAGGAATTGTGGCTGGAGATGAAAAATGATTCCTTTACAAGAATACACAACGCAAAAGACAATGGTTAGACCGAAACCAAAGTCCACATCCTGTTCCAAAACAAGGACTACTCTAAAAAAAAGTTATGCTCCATTTATGGTTGGACATGAGAAAACTGATTTATTATGAGTTACTAGAGCCTAATCAAACAATCGCATGAATCAAATATTATTCGCAGCTGGATGATCCAATAATTACTCTATACTAAAAACGACCTGGATCACTACATAGAAAAGGGGTAGTGCTTCAGCATGATAACGCGAAACTTCACACAGCAAAACTCTCAAAGGAAAAAGGTCAGGAGTTTTAATTGGAAAGTGTTGCTTCATCCGTCTTACTCAACTGATATTGTACAATCCGACTACAATCTTTTCCGGTCGTTGCACAATCACTTAAACAACATTTATAGAAATTACATCATACTAAAAAAATGACCTAATTTTTTTTTACTCTAAAACTTACTTTTTTTTTTTTTTAAGAACGCATACAAAAGCTAGGTAATCGTTGGGCAGAAGTCATAGAAAATATTAATGTATTGTAAAGTGTAAAAATGGCCTAATGTAAATGTTTCAGATGAAATAAATGTGTTGGGCAAAAACATTACTTTCTTTCCAACCTGATATAACACTGATTTTTGTGAAAAAAAAAAAAAAAAAAAAAAAAAAAAAAAAAAGTTTAAATCTCCAAAGACATACATACTGCAGGGGAAACTTATCCACATAGGTCCGCAGTAAAGAGTTAACAGTTCCTATATTATAACGCAGTAGAGTTAAAAATTATGACATAATTATTATTTTGTAATCATGCTCGAAAAACTGAACACCAGCAATATTTATCCTTGCTAACATGTTCTAAAATAAATTAATGTATTAGGAGTTTCACAGCAATTTTTAAAAAAGTGTTTATTCTACTTAGTTATAACATATATATATATATATATATATATATATATATGCTTTGCTTTTTCAATTTTATATTCATTCTTTTGTTGTATATGTACCCCTACAGTCTATATATATATATATATATATATATTATATTCACATATGCATGCAGTGATAGCTACATATCTTTGTTTGTGGAAACATCTGCGTTCATGTTGAGACTAAAATTGAAAAGAGTGCGCGGCTGCGAGTATGGTGGTAGATATGGGGTGGATAGCCGATTGCAATCGGTAATGTCGGAAGGATAGGAGGTACGGCAAGATGTATGTGAACATATGACATCCATTCATCACAGGATAAGAGAAAAGGGGGTGGAAGGAAATGGACAGATATGGCGGTAAGTTGTCTAAAAATGAAAAAAATTACAAACACTGAAAACAAAGAAATGACAGTTGAATTAGGTTTGTGTATAAGCTGAAGGAGATTTGGTACACAAGAAACCATAGCAAAGAAAACTAATCTACTAAGAAAGAGGCCTATCTAAAAGGTAATTGATATGATATATGCAAAGAAATGGGTGATTCGCTTCTCTTGTATTGACTGTAAATGCTTCATATACGAAATTCTACCAACGGTCATTTTCTATCCAATGTGTTTCGTGCACGAATAAAAAGTACATTTCGTTTCTATTTGATATCATAGATTGTAACGATATTTCATCTGGAGTTTCATTTCTGTTTGGATTTGTGATGTAAAAGTCTCAGTCAAAACTATTTTAACATCAACCCATAATTCAGTAAAAATAATACAAAATACATTCTATTATCAAACCGTCTCTGGGCTAATTTTACATGTATAACTACGCCAATATGATGGAAATGTTTGCCATCTCACTCCCGAATGAACACACTTTTTTCATATTTATTTTGCAATCATGTTTGGCTCTTACATTGTGCACATGTCTCTTTATTTATTACTACTTATCTGGTCGCAATAGGAGATGCAATTATCACAAATGCACCCAAATACCAAATGGAAGAGCATATCTACATCATTTTAATCAAGTGACCGCAAGTGTAATATAAGACGTGTACATTTATTTAGATTCCTTCATTGAAAAAGTAATACAAGTGATCACACTCTCGATGGTTTTAGTGCGCCTACATACACGTGTGTACGTCTCTGCACACATATATATATATATATAATATATATTATATTTTATTCACAGATAGCTGTCTAGAATATACGACTCATCAGTTGGTCTAAACAGAGATACGAAACTCTTATATCCTAAGCCTACGAAATAGTTATACATGAGTGTGTGTCTGCCTGCCTGCCTGCCTCAGTTATTCCTTTTAATCACACTTAAAATACGCCTACTTTTTCACTTAGTTAAAACCTGAGACAAGCCGATATAGAAATAGATGTAAAATATGCCAACACATCACCACCACCGACAATTTCACACTGCAGATATAAACATACAATTTAAACTACCCCGTCTCACGTACCATATGTTACCTAATATACTGATGCAAATGAGTCATTGTTTTATATTATCACACTCTTCATATACCCGTGTCTTTCCTATATCATAAATATTACACTTTTATTTTCTTTATAGAAGGGAATATTAGTTTCATAATACGTATATAATTCTACTTAATTTAATTAAATCAACTGTTATAGGTCGTTACATGTATATGTTCTCATATAACATTGGCATCACCCAAATTCCACCAGCCACGCCGCACAAAAAGTCTATGCAGGCCAGAAAAGTTAAGTAAAAAAAGTCAGTCCAACACTTCTTCAGAATATTTTAACATGTTATTGCTCTTCGAAGTTAAATAAAGTAAAAAGTTCTAACCTGCAAAGTATCCTAACGAGACAAACGTTTTTTTAATCTATTTATCTATATAAATCTATTTATCTATATAAATATATATTTAAATGTTGAATTAAATAACGATAATTGAAGTATCGTTTAATAATAATAATCCATCGTGATAATATGAAGCTTAATATATTGGATAGAGCAATCAATTTTAGAGGTAAAAGATGGGAATAAAAAAATTGTAACGACACAATATTTATTAAAACATAAAAAGTTCAGAGCGAGGAACCTGATATATATATATATATATATATATCATATATATATATATATATATATATATTGATGTATATATTTTTAATATGCACCAATGATTCTTCTCCCCTTTGAGAATTTTTTTTTCCGGAATTTTTAAAAGGAAACATTTTTGGAAATTTTTTTTAATTTTTTTTTTATCATATGCACCTGTGATGTTTTTATAAGTATCATTGTGTGTTTCCTCTCTTATGCTACCAACATATTTACCTGTGATTCTTTCTGTCAGAGGATGTTTCTCTAGAACTATTTGTATTTGTAAGACGCGTTGCTATTGGCACTGAATACGTTTTGGGGCAACTTTAGAAAATAAAATAGTTCCAAACTTCATGGGCTTGATGTTGTAATTATTTGAACAGTAAAAGTAAGGCTTTGATTTATAAAATGTTTATATATATATATATATAAAGCTGATTAGAAATGCGAAAAGCATGAGATACGTATATATTACCACCATGAGATAATAGTTCTGTGAAAAAAAGATAATAATAAAAAATAATGTTGATAATCAGTACTGATTGTTGTTAAGGCTCTGCTTCTTAGTTTATCTTTTTTCATCCTTTTATCTGTGTTTTATATAATTAGCTCCATGAAGTAAACGCACATAAGCATTTAACAAATATATTGGTGATGCCGAAAGAATTGTATGCTGAATAAACACAAATGTTATGAAATTACGTGAATCTGTCTTTCATAACACTGATATGGTATACAATTAAATTAACAACATATTAAATATAACATAGCTCTGCCCTTACAATATTGAGCCATTACAATACTTGATGTTATATTTGAATATATAAAAAATCTAAATATAATCTAATATATATATATATATATATAATATACTGTGAGATTATGTGTTTCCTTATCTTTGTCATAAGTTAAGAATCATATTACTATAAAGTAATTCAAATAACTACATGGAAGTGATTAATTACCTTTCAGTATTTTCAAGTGTAAATTACTTTAACCTAAGTAATTTTATATATTTTCATAATTGATATGTTTAAGGCATTATAATTTTAATTTTATATTCTGATGCTTGCGAATAGTTTACCAGGAGAAATACCCCATTCTCTTTAGGTTATTTTAGAGGCTCGTATATTCTTAAAATAAATTTCATTCTCTTTGGAATAAAATGTCTAATCATTCTCACCAATCATTTTGTAGAGAAACGTGTACGTGATCGAAAAAACTTATTGTCTAACAACAAAGCTGAACAAAAATCGATTGGCAGGGAAACCAAGACATCTGTTAAATTGAAACCTTCCACAATTGTCAGACAGTTCGTAATTAACTGCCTGTCTCCGATCAAACAACCAATATACGTTGATTCGGACATGTGGAAAAAGCTGGAACCACAAGTATGCAAGTTGTTAGTTTATTTATCCGTTAATGTATTTTTTTATTTGTTCGTTTATTTTGTTATTTTATGTTTTTGAAAGACATGGCTGTCTTGAAGATCCAATGTTACTCTTGGATCGGCCATAGCAGCGTCTCAGACTCAATCAAATATGATTTGTTTTAGTTTGATTTTTTTTTTTGAGTACTGAAGATTCATATCTTATTTGCGTGTGTTTTAAACATGTGGTCATACGACAGGTTATTCGGTCTTTTGCATTACTGCTGTATACTGCAAACTTTTCCAAGCTGCCCCGGGTGGGTATTAAGTCGCATGCGATGCAGTTTTGTATCGTATGGTCCTCTTTTGAACATCCACAGATGACTGGATTAGTTTTTTTAGCCTCGTCTACTCGTAGCAACATTGTAATTTCTTGGCCTTTTGGCTAAGATCAAAGTGTAGTATCTGCTTTGATGGATACTGCACCTCATTCTGGTGTTGTCTTGGCCTTCGTGTCTTGATTTACGCCGGTCAATGGGTATGTCCTGTGCAGTTCTGGGAGGCCAACCTTCCCAGGCTTTTTCTCCCCTCTTTGGGGAGGAGTAAGTTTATTGCTTACTGCCTAAGGCGCCCCTACCGAGGAATGCCGACAGGGCTGCCCAGGCAATTTTTGAACCTACTTTCCCGACCCGACCTTGGGTCACATCTTACTTGTAGGAGTAAGATAAAAACTGGCCTTGTGCCTAACTCCTGGAGAGGAGTAAATCAATACTCATAGCAACATTTGATACCCCTTTTGCATTCTAAAACGGTTTAGTGTCTTTCAATGGAGCAAAGGCGTCTCAACCGGTAAGTTCCTCAGAAAAGGGGAGTTTCGATGTCAGTAGATCTACTGCTTATCTCATATCAGTTATGGAAGCGTATCAGACTCAAGGAAATACGATTTTTATTTATGTTTCATCTAAGAGTACTATTACCATCATTATCATATTCATAAGATTTTGACTAAATATAAACTCCCAAATTTAAAGTTTCATCTTTTCGAATTTCATCGGAATTGGATGTCTTTTTATCGAACTCTGGAATACTGTACGTCATATAAATTAAAATATACATCTACTTGATAACCCGGATCAAATATAAGTAATGATATGATCAAATAATGTAGAAATAGATTGTACAATATCACATTATTTGATAAAGCAATCAGTAATTCAGGTATCTAACGAATATATATATATATATATATATATATATATATATAAGAAAGCTGCTAGCTCTATAGTAAGCTTATAGTATACTAACATATGAATCGTTATTCATTCTACATTAACCGCTAATTAGAGCGGGATTGTTTTTTTTTGTAGAAAAAAAACAGCAAATTTAGTTATTGATCACTTAAATATTAGTTTTTCGAAACATGCCAAGTTTCAGTTGTGTAGTGTGCGCGCGCGAGGGGGGGGGAAGATGGATTGAAGGAGAGTATTGCGTAATTGGCTTCGACGCGGATGGCAAAAACCGCTAACATAATATCAAGCTTACAATCGGTGTGTGTAATAGCTCTGGGAAAAGGTATGAAAACAATGTCAAATGGAATTAAGGAGTACAGAAAGCTAATATTTACATTCATATTCGAATTTCAGCTTACGTAATCTTTAAAGAGATGGCGTGAAACATAAGTAATTCGTGCTTCTATCTTCATATACGAGTATACATGTCAGAAGGGAGAGCATTATGAAAAAACGTAGTCGTGGCACCATCAACGAACGTGTGTATGTATGTATGTGTGGGTATGTATGTATGTATGTGTGTGTGTGTGTGTGTGTGTATATATATATATATATGCAAAGTTCCGAATACGTTCGTAGAACACTTTCGACTAGTCTTCTATCTGTGCCCGCTTCTACGTACATATAGATCTTGATTTCCCTTAATTACATGAGTTTCTGTTGGCCGAGTGGTTGCAGATTCTATTACTTTCTTATTACTTTCCTGCACTGATGAGAGCAATAAGCTTGAAACGCTTGCGTCTGTAGGTTTTAATAATTTAATATTCATTCATAAATATATTATATATATATATATATATATATATATGTTGTTGAGGCGGCCTCAAATGGGACAGTTGGAGACTCTGGTTCCATTATTTCTGGTTATTACTCACAGGTCAACTCCGATCTGGGTTGGCACTACATTAGTGTATCATATATGAGTAAAATCGAATATCTAGTGTTCATGACATTAAATAGTCCCCTCCCCATTCATGAATCGTGTAGAATGTCCCTTTTTGTATAATTCATAAAAAACGCTTTCTGACCTGGTGGGGTAATATCTGTCAGGGTCCAATCTAAATATTAAATGAAATCCATAATTTGCAGTTTACTGATGTAGAATTATGCCTACAAACCAAATCCATAAATAAATATGTTGCGACATAAACAATTAGAGCAAAACAATGTCGGCCCCAAATCTCTGGATTTGGTATAAAAATGATGTCTAACAGATTGATATGCCATGTTGCGTGTTTCGCTTAGCGATGAATGTATACAAATTATACACCCGTCAATATAATACTGTCAGGGACTTTGATCCTTTGTGAATACAATCACTCGGACGCCGACGTTTAGTTTCTTATAAATGTATTATTTACAGACAACTTTGGACATTCAGAAATCATGTGAGGCAACATCAGATGACAAGTTCGCTGCCCTTCGGAGGAAGAGATACAGATTGGTAGACGATTACCTTGTCTCTTTGCACTTGACTACAATGTATTCGACCTCGATCGGGATCTTTTTGGAACGGTCAGATTTCCGCCGGTCTTCTAGGATCGTAAACAGTTAAGAAATTTCTATTTCGGAAGACACGGCATTCCCCCAACTTCCGTTAAATAAAGGTTCAATTCTGATATATTAGCCATCAATCATTCCTCAATTAAACAAACCGGTTTGGTTATGTAACGACCGATCGAAAAAAAATCAAGCACAACTATTCCCTCATGGTATTTCAGATAAGTGATAAGACTCTCTGAATCTTCTATAATATATCATTACTTCCAAGCTATTATGCTTAATGCAACTAATTGGAAAACTAAATTAGATTAGCTACGCGTTGTTTCGATAAACACATCAAACAAAGCATTGCGCTAAATGCTTCACTGGCAAATCCCAAACGAACACGCGTAGCGATAATAAACACCGGTATATACACTTATTATTGAAAGTGATTATTTAAATGGCTCATATATATATATATATATATATATATATATGTCTCGGAAGTTTCTCAACCATTAAAACTATATAAAAAAAAATATATAAAAAAAAAACTTATAGTCTCAAGTCTTCCAGTGGAAAATCACTCATGTAAGTCTATTTATTTTTTACAGTTATTATATTAGTTAGTTTCTAACACTATTTTAAGGGATCATCAGTTGTTTACCATGAAAAACTGTTTCGGGAATTTAAAAACAAGACGGTATTTAATTTCATGGCTTCCCAGCAGAGTTGATCAGACCCCACTTCCCTTAAAAGACAAAAACATAAACGTTCCTTATACTAAATCTACGTTTTGTTCCATATAAATGTTTTGCTAACTTACATTAGTTATTTAAGACACAAAAAAAAAAAAAATTCTTGATCTGTGCTGTTCGTCTGTCTAATAAAATGTATCCGTTACTTACAAAAATGTTGCTGCATTTTAAAGTGTTTGGACGAATCCATGACACTATTATTTAAGTGATTAATGTATTATTTTTTGTTTTATATTATGAATATAAAAAACATCAACACATCAAAAAATAAAAAATAAATAAATAAATATGTATGTACATATACTTTGTAAATCAACAATCGTGCATTTAAAAAAAAATCATTTAATTTTTTTTCTACAAGCTTTCGTTGTAGAACAACTTTGTCAGGCGAGACTCTCTTATAGTTTTTTTAAATTTTTTTTTCATCCTCCTAATGTTGATGGCATTTACCCCTAGGGGTCGAAACACGATATGAGCAGAAAGGTACGTCAAGTACTTTAATACGTTAGGATAAGTGTAGTCCTGGCGATGTTATGTGCAGATTGGCGCTTTTTTAAGTAAGGAAATTGACACGATCTTTGAAGCACGCATTAGAATGTTTAAAGTGAAATATTTTGAATGCGTGTTTCAAAGATGTTGTCAATTTCCAGAAAACCTATAATCTATAGATCACGACCCGCAAGTCTAGTGTTACGTTTGCGAAAATAAATGCACATTTAAAAAAAAAAATTATTTTGTTCATGCCTCCTTTAACTATCTTAATTCAACTGTTAAAAAAATTAAACTCTTAGAACAGTATCGATATCCGGATCAAATTATGTTAAATATTTCATTTGATAACTCCCAAAACTGCTTCCTCAAAATTCCCCCTCCTACCACTTTCCCTGAATTTGTCCAACCTCATCTTTAACTGATCCACACTACTGCTGTTCTTAATCCGATCTGGCAACTTATTCCAAACGCATTACTCTGTAGGCAAAAAAAAAACTTAACTGGTTAACAGATCTAGTTTTTGAAATCTGCCTTCACAATAACCTTCCAGATCCAGGAGAAATACTAAATAAATGCCCACCATAGTTAGAAATGCCATTTATTATCTTGAAAGGCTCAATCATATCACCTCTCATTCTTCTCTACATCAAAGTAGTCGATTGCAATTTGACCAATCTCTCCCTGTAACTGAACTGCATTTGTTTACTTATTAGTTTTGTCAATTTTCTTTGTACGCCTATATAACATGTTTTTTTAAGTAAATCTGAAAATAAAAAAAAACAGCTCAATCGTTAAATTATTAGATTTTTATAGAATCGGCATCTGAAATCGGTAATTTTATCGGAATCAGAAAAATAGTCCAATTGTCTCATCACTAAGTATTATATCGATAATGTTGTTTGGCCATTGTTAATGTTTAGTATGTTAGAATGCATAAAATATTAAGTAATAGTTTAACTTTCTTGCAGTAAAAAAAGAAACTAATAAAATCCAAAGCAGAAAACTATTTAAAAAAACCCTGTCTTTTTTATGGAGTTAAACAATCCCCTACGGTATTATAGTACGCCACATATATAATAAAAAGTGCACTTAGTATGGTAAAATCTTACCGCAAACCGAGGGGGTGCCTATGAAGTAGGAGTCTGCGTTATCGAACTGCAATAAGTCACCATAATCGAAGGAAGTCTCCAAAGAGTTTCGACCAGTAAAATGCAAAGGATGGTCGATGAATTTACAATTCAAACGTTGCGAAAAGCTTTGCTGTTCGATTCTCTTATCATCGAAGTGCATAGGAATGTTTCCGACAAGCAATTCTACAGGGAACTTCTGCCCGCTCTGTGATTCGGTAATTGATTTCTATCAAAAGAGGAAAACATATATAATTTCTTTGTCATGGTGATGGGAAATAAAGTTTCAGGTATCGCAGATATTCCACTTTTCTGTATAGATTATGTTTGTTTTATAATTCAAAATATTTCTGGTTTCTTTTAGACTAATAAAAAAAACCTTCGTTTTTTGGTTTCTTAGTTTCATTATATATATACATGCAATAACACCTGTTTGTGGTCGGTTAGTTGTATTATATATGGCGACCGAACATATAGATCACTGTTCCCCTAAAGTATGAGGGGATACTTGGGGATGCTATATTGTGCATATTCAATGATAAGAAAATTTGTAGAAAAATAATATGAAGAAATAAAAATATAGCGCTACCCCCCTTAAAAGATGAGTTCATGAACTAAAGGTTTGGTCTCATGACAGGAAAACGGATACTGCACTACATCTCTCACAAAAGGTGAACATGCCTAGAAGATGTTATGAATAACTATCTTAATAGAGCATTGGATGATGGGGCATTATTTAGAAACCGTATCGTAAACTGTATAGAACATTTATAGAAGGAATAATAGTTTCGTTTTATGACATACGGATACAATTCAAATTTGCATGAGAGTCATCCAGACAGTTATTTCGCTTCATCACAGCTCGTAATCCTGTCTAGACTTGCGAATATTTCAAGGCTATCGAAATATGTTACACTCCTAACGAAGTTTGGGAATCTACAATGGTGATCTTAATTTACATTTTCTATATAGTCTAGAAAGCAATTATTTACGATAAGTGCTGATCCTTGATTGTTTTACTAGAGTTGATCCCTCACGTGTGGAGAAAATGTTGTAATTCATGATAATCTGTTTCACCGTGTTACAGCTCTGTGTTGTGGCTAGATGTTACAAGTGATTCAATTGAAACTAATATGCAATTGAGATATCCTACGCTTGTGCTATACTGCTAATTATGCATTGAAGACATTTATAGTCTATGAGGTGTTACATTAGCGCAAACGACTGCCGACAGAACACAATTCTTTTCACGAAGAGCGATGCTTTATGCGAAGTGGTAATTGTTAAGGAAAGCGTATACTGTCAACTTATTACACATAGAACATTGGTTTTCCATAGGTCTTATCACTTTAAGATTTCTGATATCCTAGAAGCAAGTGACACTTTACTGGATAAGTTAGATTCAATAACGCTATTTCAAAACTGTAATATATTCCTCATAATAACAAGGATAATATAAACTTAATAACGATGGGTGATTATAGTTTTAATATAATTAAGTATTAATAATTAAATGACCAAATTATGTTATAAGTAAGCTGAACTGTCAAAATCACATTAAAACATAATTTAAAATCTCATTAATATATTACTTCAACATAGTTAATAAAATAATACGTTAGGACACGTTCATGCTCGTACGCACGCACGAGGATTTTTATTTAAATTTTATATAGCTAACACTTACTTTCCTTACAGAATGTAAACAGTAATTACTTTGTACCAATTTTAATTGAACAATAAAGTGATAGAAAAAGATGACAAAAACAATTGTCTGGTGAAGAGAAAAAAATTATTATTGTTTTAAAGAGAAATTTTTTAAAAATCCAATAGTTGCTTTGTTTATTTGACTTAATTTTTTGAACACCTGAAATATTAACATTATTACTTTCTCTATTTTATTTTGTATCTGTATGGAACTCGCTCAAGGCAAGGCACGAAGAAACTTGATTTGAAGCGCTAATAATAATTACCACGTCAAGGTCAAACACTAGCCATCGACACGTGGAATATATATTCCGACCCATAACACAGCAATTATTCCCACTTTGTCAGAAACATCGCTGTTAAGAATTAATTCGAACGACCATGACGATCAAGAAAAAACAATTATTGCGCACGCGTTTCAAACACAAGCTTCAATGTGCTTTGGAATCTGTTGAATAAATGTTAAAATTTGGGCTGTTTATGTTTCTACGAGTCATTAATTGTTCGATCATTCTGAATGTTTACTAATGAGTAAAAACAACTAATACGTTTTGCATGTTGCTGAAATACATCGAGAATTTGATATCAGACAATAAATGAGAAATGAAAAAAAAAACGTTTATAGAAAGAAACAAACAAGATAATGTTTTTGCAGTGGCCTTTATTTCCTAATGGATCGATCTATAGAAGGCCATCAAATGGAACCAGTTGAAAATGGCATTGGATCAAGCCGAGCAAAGTTTAAAAAATCGTTAAAGAATGAATTGACTGGAATTGTTTTCCACATGAGCAAACAAATAAGCAAGAAATGTAATTGCAGAAGCATACACAAAAGGAACGGTCTGGAGATTGCATCGTTTCTGATTGGATAACAAAGATGATACAGATCACGTGGTAGTAGAAAAAGATGGCTGATATACTATTTTTTTATTAGCAATAGTAGCTGACATAGGACATATGTGGTCTCTATATTAATGACCTAGAGGACATCTGAATGTTTATATACATTTCATAGGTTGTATTCTGAAGCTAACACATGAATATATTTTAATAACAATGAATGTATATATCACTATCAAAAAAATATACGAAACATTAGAATATAATATTGTGGATGTGTGTATATGTATATATGTATGTGTGTGTGTGTGTGTATGTGTGTATGTATTCTTTATATCATCTCATTCAAAAATCTTTGCTCGTTGGTTAAGCTTGTTGGATGGCACCGTCCTAGCAAGTATAAACTCCTACTTGTGAGACATCAGCCTAGTTTCCAAGTAGTTGGATGATTACACACCTTTTTGAGAAGAGTAGGTACATTCCACAGTCGACCTTCGCTTAATCTGTGTTAGTTAATAGACTTTGTATGTGGCGAGGTGGCGGAGTACTCGACTCGCATGACCAGGTTTCTTTGTGTTAACTTTCCAGTTTCTTTATAGAGTTTGAAAACTCGGCTTACAACACTTTTTGAACGTTTCACCCGTTTTCCGATTTATTTCATTGTCAAGTTTTCCTTTCTTACTTTGACGATTTCTGTTTTGTCGCTTAAATCAGTTTTATTTC
The DNA here is from genome assembly GCA_963556195.1 of Sepiola atlantica. NCBI lineage: Eukaryota > Metazoa > Mollusca > Cephalopoda > Sepiida > Sepiolidae > Sepiola > Sepiola atlantica. Next base: position 92,571,129 of record OY744536.1, on the reverse strand, counting down.
TTTTTGATATGATTGATGTTGCGTGACTTGCAGCAGTGATGATAATTTAAGTTTAGAATATTTATATTCATTCTTTTATACAAGTGACTCATATGTTCTTCTGATGAGACCAAAAGAGGGGAAACTCGAGTCTAGGTCTTCCGATTGGTGGGCGTTATTGATCGTCAGCTGCGGCGTTTTCTGATTATGGAAATAATTATATATATATATATGTATATATATGATGCAAAGTTTTCTGTGAATATGTGATCGAGAACCAAATCACCCACTGATATCCAATAAACACTTTGGATCCGATATCCTTATCGATATCAACATTTCTAGAAGCGTTTCAAAAATGTAATTATTAAAATAAAATTTATAAATAAAATTAAAAGTAACATGGAGAAACAAATGTTCCGCCATTTTTGTCGTTTTCTTTCTATATTAGTGTGGTCTATTATTAACCGACCGAAAAAGATCCTTATAATAGAACATTTACATTTACAGGGTGCAAAACAATTAAATAAACATAAAAATAGGTAAAACTTGTGTTTTAGTTAAATAAACGCACGTATTTTACATTTTTTTTCTTTTTCTTTTTTTTAAAATAAAAATGGAAGTTTTGTTCAAGTTCCATGTTCATTTTTGATGATCAAACTATTTTCGATATATGCGAAGAGTAGAAACCATTTATTTTAATTTTGTATCCCTCCGCCGAATTCATGATCAATTTGAGTAGGTGAAAATAATATAGCACTTATTTTGATCGGTTGTCGTGTGAATAAACGTTCAGTAACAATACTTCATGCCATCTTTTATAGTATTAATCCAAGGCTATCGTCGTCTTTGGCATTTTAGAGATTCCGTTCCAGTTACTTCCTGGCCGATACCGAAGTCACCATCAAACTGAATGATGCAAACAGGGTGTGTAGTTGTCAGCGTATCTATTAATTTACCCCCCCCCCCCGCGGTACAATTTGACACCAGGTATCCTTATAATGTAGATGGAAAATCCAGAACCCTTTACATGGGCATTGTGGATTACTGTGAAAACTGTAACGGCATTCACCCGAGGTGGGTTCAGCCGGCCTGCGTCAAAGCTTTCCAATCCCAGCGGTCAACAGTTGAGTACTTGAAGCTTCATGTATGTTATAATTGTTCCTATCCAAATCTTCAGTTGGCCAGAGCTGCGATTGTGGCAGAAGCTTGCTGATAAATTCTTCCTCAGTGTATCAATAACTATGACCAAACCAATAAAGTCTCCTTATAAGAGTATATGTGATGCTAGGAGTGTTGCATCCTTGACTATGTGCGGTGTGGGATTTAGTTAAAGAGACGAGTACATGAGATTCGCCGAAGTCAGTACATGTCGAAAACCTTGAGTATATTCAGATTTTTTTTGTGAATTCGGACAAAAATAAATTGTCTCCGTCTAGAAGTATTTTTCTCAACGTACTGCGGGCAGAACAGATTGAGTGAAGTATCAGAACAAATAGCACATTTCGTAAAATAGAATATGTCCTAGGTATAATATGAATATCCACCCGAGTGTCAGGTCTACATTTTTTTTTATCTTTGAAGGGAATAGTGATACACTTTAAGCAATAATACCATACATAATCGTTGTAATAAGTTGTACTCTTTGTCAAGATCGCGTTGTGAAATGATGTAAACATCGATTTCTGATAGTTTAATTTACAAATGTGTGCAGACAAAATACATATGTAAAGTATTAAGAGCCCGAAACTGAAACAAAGTTGACCAATATGAATTACTCTCGTATTCATGTCCCCAGAAAGAACTGATATGCCGTAACAGAAGAAAATAAATGCAAATAAACTGATTTTCTCATGATATTTTAACAAAAAAAAACTTGATATACATCGTAGATATTATACCATGCTATGTTCATTAATATATATATATATATATATATATATATATAAAAATAAACCTTGACTTAAGGAAAGATTTCGATCTTTGAAAAGCCTTGGCTTAAGGAAAGAATAATAAACACTTGTTTATTACAGAATACACCTTGCATTGAACAATCGAAATTTGAAATAAATTTGGACATTCGAACATGTTTATCACTCTTATTTCTTCTATATTTATATATATGATATATATAAATTATATCATATATATATATATATATATATATATATAATATATATATATATATATATATATGACATACTAAATTAGATTGTTTACGAGTTTTTGTTTTGATAATCCCATCAAAGAAAGAATCTCGTTTACTAGTTTACCGAGAATTCCCAAATCAACCCGCGTCGCTATAATAAACACCGGTATTTACACTTAATATTAGAAGCCATTATCTAGATAAAACGTTGCTTCAGAATCCAGCAGTGATATTTATTGTGGAGGAAATGGTTCTTCATCCTGTCTGTCGCGTCAAGGGATGCAGCGCAGCATGACTGAAATTCATTACGATCATATTATTATTGGGTCAGGAAGTACCAGCATGAGATACATTATATATATATATATATGTGTATATATATATATATAATCTCGAAAAAGGTTTAAGCGGCTATTAACATGGTGTACTTTCATGGGTATGCTTCATGCAGTAAAATATCTCGAACTCTCTCGAATGGAGGCGTCCCTTTAATATTATTTAACGTTGAAACAGAATGAAGCGGTCATGTAAATTAATAACATCCACTATCAAATAAAAGCTACATCATCCGGATATAAGTTTAAATCTCGCACCTATCAGCCCACACCAGGATCTTCCCATATAAATGATTCTACCTTTGTCAAAATTATTTTTATATGCCAGGTATTAACCACACGATGTATTATATTATACGCATCTACATATGTCCTACCAATCAAAGTATAACCTTTGTTTACTTTCCATAATCCAGACCAATCTAAAAAAAATAAAATATACTAAGTAGTATTCTAATGTTTTAGTTGTTAAATATATTAAATGTTAGTAGATATCGAGCAATATACTTAGCTTTCAGTACACGGAATAAAAGGGGAATTAGTCATCTCAATGCATACAGAATGGAACTAGCTACCGTAACAGAAACTCGCTATGAAGCGAGTGGACAACAGAATATGTAGTTTGGTAGAAACAGCTTACCATGTATATATATTCATTTTCCTCAGCCGTTTCACTTGTGGAATATTACATGCCGGCCTCCAGATAATGTCGGGTTATCAGGAGAGAATATGGACCGTTTGGGGGACTTCCTCTCGACGGCTATTTTGCGTATCGACCCTTTCTCACTGATGTGAGGCCCTATTATCTGAATTGCATTTTAATCTAATCAACTGTTCAATGAATATCAATGAAACCGTAGTACGTCTTTGCAATATGGAATGTATAGTTATTGTAAAATAGTTTGTATTTAAGCTCTCGCATTCTTACAAACGAGAAATTTATTAATTTCCTTTAAACATACGTTCAGGCACTACATTATATATATATACACACACATACACATACACATACACATACACATACACATACACATATATACGAGAGAGAGATATAAAATGCTCATAAGCCAAACTCGATAAATCAAATTTTTGGAAATTGTTAAATTTAACTTCAGACATTTAAATGCAAAACTCTGTAGTTTGATTTTTCTGTAGGCATGACCTCTAATAGTAGCCCTTTCATATACAAGTGGAACTGGTCCATGTTTGATTTGAATAAAAATAAAAAAGACTAACATATCAAATCTCGTCTCTGACTAAGAGCTTATTAGTAATGAAAGCAACAGGAAATAATGCCAGTATCGCATTTTGTGCAACATTATGTTGGGACTTTGTAGTGTTTATATGCAACATGTCTGTAATGATACTTTCGCCATTTTATAAATTCCGTGTATCGCGTATTGCCTTCAAACCGTTCAGATTGATACACCCATGTATATATATATATATATATACATACATAATCAAAGCATATTTCGTAAAAAAAACAAACGTTAATAGCATTTTATTTAAAACGACTGATGGTCGTCTCCTGAGTATTGAAAACTTTCGTGTTTTAACGATGTATCCCATGCCATAATTTGCCAATAGTATTTCTCTCTCCGAGTAAATCTCTACAGAATTAGTTGGAAGTCGAAAACTCATGACATAAAACGAATTACAAGGCACCGAAATGAATATATTCATGCAAAAAATAAACTATGAATATAAACATGTTTTCCTCGAAAATCTGGTTATTCGAATGTATATAAGATATTTCTCTTGGATGTGGCATTACAAGACGTATTGAAAGTTCAATATTATAGCATAGTTACCCGGCATTTTCTACAGCCATGGTATAGAACAGGAAGAAGAGTTAAACGAGATGCTTTCCTTCAACCATTCACAGCAAAACCTCGTCTCTCTACAACCACTGTAAATAAATGTATCTATCTTTCTCTCTGGCTATGGGTGTGTGTATACATGTATCTATATATATACACACACGCACACACACCTATGAGCGAAGTTTCTTATCAAGTAAGACTCCTTTGTCGAGCAATAATCTTAGGCTGAAACCCTGCTAAATACAGCGTGTCTGTGTTCAAATCCAATATAAGAAAATTCTTGTGTAGCCCTCTTTTAATAGTACAAATTCTGCCCAGTTTTATTCATCGGCACCAATGTTCACGGTGATTTCTCACCCTCTTATTAACCCGTAGCTTTTCAGCCTTAAAAAGCGGTGACTGTTTAGTCCGGAAAATGTTTGAACGTGTCTGTTTCTCTCACATTCTACACGCTATTTTTTTTTACCATCCCGAACGCCGAACTCTCTCTCTCTCTGTCTCTCTCTGTCTCTCTCTCTCCGGTTGTAAGGTTATTTCGGTCATGTGGGCTGGTTCATGCAGTCATTTCCGGATAGACAATTGTTCTGTCTTTCTTTCTTCAAATGCTTGGAAGGATAACCCGCTTACTCATTTACTTTCGTCTCGAGTTCTTTTGCTTACCTCTTACAACTGTCTAACCCCAACATTTAAAGTTTCAAAACAAGAGTATTGTTTAACCCGATTCCAAACTTCGTACATTAATTTCTAGTTTCAGATCTCTACAGGTCTGCGTTTCAGCTTTCCAGAAGTTGAAGTTCATGTACATAAGTCAAAACCAGACTTGTTATTTCTGTATGAAACTGTCATACGTACCTTACTCTCTATCAACAACTTCAATATGACTGGCTACTCATATATTGCCTGAAACCCAACCTCAATTATCGCCATGTGCATAGAATGTGTTCCTACGTCATGGATGGATTTCCATGCAGTAGGTACATATTCAATGAACCCCGTATGTTGCTCTATTAGTTTCTGGGTAGCATTTGTTCATAATGCACCATTAAACATGTTTCCTTTATCGTCCTAACAATAAGATTACGTTTATATAGAGAAACTCTGTTTGCCCATCTGCCAATATTCGTGCGTCGGTGACTCTAAAATGGTCAATGGCTCTAACAAGAATGATGCTGAATTGAGGTGTTATCAGTATTCTTCCCTTGCATGATATCCTACTAAGAATGTTGTCAAACCACTCACGTTCTGATGCTGACGGACATATTTATTTTTGTTAAATATGTTCCTTTCATCTTGCACAGAACAGTGAACAGTATAGTTCTGTCTCCTGTTGGATTCTCCGAAAACTCGGTTGTATCAATTTTAATCACTATTAAAGTTCAGTAAGACCCCCAATGTTTATTTAATCGCAGAGTAGCTCGATAGCTTAGATATTTTCGCATGTTTCATATAAAATATATTTTCGCATCTGTTTTTAGGAAAGTGTCTTATATTCCATTCGATAATATCATTGGTAAATTATTACTATTGAGTGTTATACACTCCAACTACATTTAGCAGAGACCTTGCAGTTAACCTTGTTACACTCATTAAAACAGACGCCGCCATTGCTTACAGACGTTCCGTCGTGAGTTTTTTCTACGAAATTAACTAATTAAATTTCTGAAACAAACCGCTTTGAGAAATAGCAGCAATGGTTTATAACAAACGCGACAGAAAAGTAAAATCTGGAGTGGTTACATAGAGAAAATGGTCATGAACTGTGTTCCTACATGTACCAAAAAACTAAACAGAACTTCCACGAACAAAGTTTATTGTCCAAAAATTCCGATATGGAGAATACAAAAACAATATGTTCCCAGCTAACAGCATGGCTTTTTAAGATAGATGGTAACAAATACCTGTGGAGCCATCCATACACATACATTTCTCAGGTGTTGTTTATCGCCAACGAACAACTAATGAATCCTTATCCACAACTGGCATTTCGACCCTAATAGTTTAAGAAACTCTATTAGATAAAGAGAAAATAAATTCAGCTACAACTAACTTCCATTGTTCTTTTTCGATAATTTATCATTGAGGATGCAGGAAAGTATTTTCACACACACATTTATGCTTTACGTTCAGCATTACCTTTATCATAGTAAGTACCATAACTTGCTTGGGGTCATACTGTATCGAACTATTTAAGGTTTTTAAAGGTATATCATGTAATTACTGCGTTTTAGCTGAACACATATGCAGACAGCATTAAATATGATTATTTCTATTTATAGAAAAGTGCCCATCGCAGGATGTGTGAAACGAATTCTCTCAAACGGAAGTTTTTCATCAGTTTAATGCCTAAAAATCAATATATAATTCTACTAATTGTTATATCTAGAATAGTTTTATTTTATGATTTTGATTCAAGAATATCTAAAACTGTAGTCTCAATTGGTTTTACGAAGAAGTTGACGTCAAATGAATTTTTTTTTGTCTGGTGACTGCTGATAAAATTAAATTAAAATCTGAAAAAGTTTTTGAATAGGGTTGTATTCATATTATGCCCCCTCTACCTGCCTTTAAAATACTCTAACGAAACTAGAATTTTATTTAACAGAAATCGAAACTATCTGAATATTCAGGAAGAGCTTCTATCGTTCTTTGGAAGCTTAACCTTACACTTAAGAAAACTAAATATTTCTTACATTACCCTATTTGACCCTAGCAACCAAGTTATATTCGTAATGATAGACTCGTTAATTTACGACTAAATTGCATACATTGAAATATAGAAAAATACTTAACTTTTATATAAATATACTTGCACTAAGCATAACACGAAAGTCGAAAATTAAAATATCTTAGCAAGATTAATTTGTTGTACAGTGGAAGGATAAAGTAATTCAGACGAATTCTAATCTTTATTTGTTTACTCAAGAATGTGACTAGTTGGCTCAGAAACAAACACAAATAAACAATGTATGATATATTTGCTCATATTTTGACTACTTTAAAAACCAGACTGACAGTGTTTTTCATGAAATGACGAAATCATTGAAATTATTTTGACACACAACAGCGAGATCCAAATATAAACATCCGCGGACAGGATTGCAGAGTGAGACAGTGAACTTGTTTGAAATAATAAACGATAGAAGGTAAATGTCGGAGTATGTTTAATAAGATATCATAGTCTGTCAAAAAAAGAGACTTGTTTATGATTAAAGTAATACACCCATAGCATCCAACTAAATATCAACACACCGACGAACAATGACAGTAAATCTACCTGCGCAGGGTGCACGCTTACATTTCGATAATCAGATTAATATTTCGCAATACGTAGATCAAATGACGGATGGAGGATGTTCGCCCGTGAAAAAACTGATCAACACAAACATTGCATTGAAGTTACAAATTTCTCAAATAAATCCAAGTATAGTTAGTTACCAATATCGACTAGAAACGGATGTAACTGATTAAAAGACAACACCAGCTAGTCTATCAGTCAACCAATAGACAGCCGGGGCTTTGCGACACTGTTTTCATACGCGCTGACGATAATTAAGCAACCCCAATTCAAAATAATTCTATTTAGTATTGTGTATACTGTTTATGAAGTGTATCCTTTTCACCAACACCGCTTTCATTATTATCCTTAATTCTTTTGCGACTATTGTAGAGCAACGCTGTCGTTCTTTAAACACATGCTCTTTACTTAAATGCACTCAGTAGTATTACGTAACTTTCTGTATAATGAATCGCCGACATGCTTTCACGCTATCGTCGCCATCATCATTGCAGGTTGTTGCATTTCAATGTCGTCATTGTCGTAGTAATCCGAACCACGTAGCCACAATCGCCGTCATTGTGATTGTCTAGAATCTATAATTAAATAGTTTCATGCAAACAAAGAAAGGCGCAAAGTGACAGGGAGTTAATGGTTGTTTATTTAGGGGAGATTTTCACGTCATAATTATAAATTGAAGAGACCAAATTGTTATTCCTAATTTAAATCTACTTCGCTACACGGATTGGAAAGAAAAAGGCTATAAACTCGCTATGATTATTTTAGGGATTAAATTCTGAGTTGTCTTTCTTCTGAATTACATCTTGACTAAACATCCGTGCACCACGCTCCCGAAACTCGGACTGACAAAAAAGCTTTATTTTATGGTTTCCACGATTGTGACATAATTTCTTAAAATAGTGACTCTTAACATGTCGCCAGGATTCTTGCAAATCAGATCAGAGAGGGGGTCAGTTTCTTTTTTTGTCCGACGACGAACTTTTTCTCCAGATCTTCGTGTCAAGATTTGCACTGGTCCACATAAATACCAAATCTATACTAGCTGATGCAATCGTTCACATACATTCGTCAATTATGTAACAGCAGTACATCAAATATGACTCTTGTCAATGCATTGACGTTGCAGACTGATGCAATTTCAAAAATATGAAAATATTTCCGTGCATTTTATTTAAAGCTTCGAACCTTGCAGGATTTAGGATTGTAAGTTGTAGAAAATATCGGAACAGAATGAGATTATTCGAACGCGTCAATAAATGAACGTAAAATTCATCAAATTCCACTGTCGTCCATACAATTTGCTTTTAACCGAATACACATTTATTTTTCATCTTAGAAATACACATAGGATTTGATTGAATTACAAATGGCGAATCCATCCTTGCAGGCGAAAGATAGTGTACTCTACTCACAGATAATTTTAATTTCTTTATCGTCACAAATGTAACAAACTTCTGAATTCGCAACATCACACCCATTACTATTTAGAGCATTACATTATATAGGGAGTCATACAGTTTAAGTCTCAACAAAGCAGCGATACAACATTCGTTGCATATTACAGATGAGCTTAGAACCGTTGAAAACAACATTACCGATTGATTATCTGTCAAGATCAGGATGTCAGGTTTGACAAACGTGAGCACGGAGAAATCGGAAGTGTCTAACTCTTTCCTAAGTATTACCCTATTGAAGTGCTTACCTTTCTGCTCGCTTGTTTTGCGTCTAGATTTTGAGGTTTGGTCGTAAGTTCTTTTTGTGGTTAGGCTTGTCTTATAACTGACAGCAAATTTAAATAGTTTAGTATGCTTGGAAGGAGTGGTCATAGTGCTTTTCTGATCGTCACATTCTTAGGGTGATAGTACAAGAGATCGGACTCGGAGGTAGTTTCATCACAGGCTTATTCATCGACTCGCCATGGATGTCAAGGTAGTCTAAGTTCCATGTTTCGCATAGATGTGTCTTGAGTTATTTCCGGCGTAGATAACTGGGAACATAGTAATGTTTCAGTTTTAGCTTCTATTTTGCCTGTAAATTTATCATAGTTATTTGTAAACGATCCATCTCCCATAACGTCAAGAGACGTTGCCGATGAATCAGGCAGACCATCTATCTGCCCTAACTTTTCAGTGTACATGATATAACCTGCTTGAGCCTATCCTCTCTCCAGACTACATACACCACTTTGTGTTCCCAAATAGCCACCCATTTTTTTAAAATGGAAATCGCTCCAGACAAAGCATGTAGCTTCTTGATGTAAAGAGCTAAATAAATACTACTTCAAGGTCAAAAACTAACAAACGAAAACTGTTAGGTGGAAAAATCCCAGCCTAGGAAACAACAATTATGTCCTCTTCGTCAGAAAATCGCTCACGGAATCTGAGGACTACCAGACAAAATAGGTAGTACTGGCCAGGCTCAACGTCGCTTAACTTCGGTGATCTGACAGGAACTGGTGTGTCAACGTGATTATGCCGTAGTTTAAACCAACTTGGATGAAACGAAAACAAAACAAGACGTTATGTGTGTCATTTACGATGTTGTGCGTTGAATTAAGACAAAATTACACAGGGACTTAGGTGGAAGTAGTTAAATAAAATTGAATGTTTTTCCCTCTTCCTACATACCATAGTCTTTTACATTGTATGGTAAACATAACATTCGCAGCTTCGACTATGAGTCTGGATGAACGGCCCGACTCCTCTTAAAGTGTAAATAACACTATGGCATGGGGATCATGATCTTGTGTGAAATTATTTCTCAGTAAACTGTTTATATTGTTCTTTTATATCTAATAAGAGTAACAACTTAATAACTAATTTGTTTTCTTTTGAATTGTGTGGACTACTGTTCTTATTGTTTGGTATTCCGACAATATTTCAGTCAATCGGGCATCCAACGTTCATTATCTGCGTCGTGTAAAACTCGGAGACACCGTACGGAATTTCGAATTAAACCTTTTGTATAATCTATGGTGTATATTGCACACGTTCTCCTATAATTTCATGCTTTCTATTCTCAGTACGGGCGATACTAAAACTACAATAACGAATTACTTAAGACTTCTACCCGGTATCTGCTAATGAAACATAATTAAGCAATCATCGTATTTTCCATTCAAAATTGCGTACATATTACTGATTTCGACATTAAACATTCGTTAGTTTGAAGAAAGTCAGAGGTTACATCGGTTGAAATTTTGTGCGAATAAGCTCGACAGTGTATTTATTAGTAGGTTCCCTAAATCAAATAACTTAATCCAGTGTGTTCCCAATTAAATGAGAAATACTTTCATATGTAGTTGTTATTGTTAATAAATAGCATAACATTTCTCTGATTAATTAAACATTACCAGTTATTCCTGACATTTTTTGTAATCGGCATTACTTTTTTTCTCTATCGTCAAATCAAATCATGTTTTTAATTGAAATGTTACATGTGTGTCTTTAATATTTACGTTTGTTACATAATGATGCCCGTGAAAGAATAGTAATTGTTGAAAACTTAAATGCTAGAAAAATCCCCGGCAAAAGTCGATAATTATTTTGCGGAGATTTTTTTTTTTTTTTTTTTTTTTTTTTTAACCGCTTTTTCAGTTTCGGATATAAATAGATCCGCACGCTTTGTGAGAATTCCTCTAATTCATGTATTAACTTCCCTAGTTATATCCGATCATTTGTAACGTTTTCAAGCAAGAATTTGGCTCTGTCAATTATTTTTTAATGTCTTATGCTCAGATTTGTATCGGATTTTATGAAGTTCTTTCTGGGTTTTCATTTAGAAAACACTGAAAACATTTGTTTACCCTTTTCCTTTCATTGTTCTATTTCTCTTTTGTTATTGCTTACATTCAACGAATAGATTCTATTTCCATTAACAAACTCATGTCATTTCTATTTTTTATTTGATTCACTGAAATATCCACTAAACAAAACAGTCGTTATGTTTTTAAAATCTGTTCACTGATATTACAACTATTTGTTTATTCGTATATCTAATTATTATTTATCTTTCTTTCTTTTCATGAAACCGATCTCCTTTGCCTGTTATGCAGGTAAGTTTTTAAGTCTTTTTATTGGAACTATGTAAAGAAAGTAACCATGGCAACGACATGTAACAATAACTAACAGAAACACGTGGACATTTGAGTTTGTTTTTCTTTGAGTTCTCATGAATCAAATTATTTTATCGATTTCATTCGTTTCCCTGATATCTTTCTTGTAAAAATTATTCCCAGAAAGAAATACAGTACTTACGAGATGGACGACGTGAGAGTTGCAAACATATTCAATGAAAGTTTTTTGTTGGAACACATTGGATTTGAAATCGGTACGCCTAGGATGCCAGTTGGTGTCGTTAACTACTTAGTAACCATCAGTTCTCATTGGTCAATTGAAATTCATCATTTATTGAATATTGTGCAATCAAACAAATTGTATAATAATTTTATTTTATAATTAAAAATATTTTTCTCAAACAGGGTAAAATTAATGTCTTAGACATATTTTTGTTCACCAGTTGTATGTTCCATGGCAAAGATTAACATCAAGATAACATGCTACAAAACCTTATGTCTAGAATAGTTATTGCTATTTTGATCGAAATAAAGTACATGTTTCATTCTAGTAAATATATCAAATGTAAGTATATATTTGAACAGCTTTCCAGAAGGAAATGAAATCCAGGCGATCATGCTTTATTGGTGTCTACTAAATATAGATTAAATTAATGCAAATCGGAAATATTAGAATATCGAAATTTGAAGGGGTCGTATGTGATGCCCCCTAAAGTATTTAAAATATCCCAAAGAAACGGACATTTGGAAAATATATGTTAATGTTAAAACCCTCGTCAAACTCGGAGGTATCTGCAATTCTTACCCCTTTCCCCATTTGCTTTAAACTAAATTAAACTTTCTATAGACAAGACGTGTGCTTACGCCTAAAAACTGTTTCAAAATGTATAATCATCGGTAAATTATTTTAGGTGGGGAGGATTTTCCTAACTTCATTCACAGATACATAACTTACATATATATATATATATATATATATATATATGTGTGTATAATACATTTCTGTTTTAAGCTTCATGTGTACAAATTGTTGTCTGAAAATAATGATTACTCAATTTCTGAACTAATTATTCCACACGTGTAATTAAGTGTTCATGTGTACATACAAAGTAAGCTCTATTAATAATGTAAGGTTTTAATGAATTACCCTTTTTGATTCAACGAATGGCGTAATAACATACCTCGAACTAAGCTATTTGTTTTAGATATCATCGCGATACACCTGATTTCCTGTCAGACTAACTTGACAGATCTTTTAAAAACACAAACTGTAAAATATTTATCTTGAAAATAATCTTCTACATGTTTGTTTTGCAAACGTAAGTTGATAGGTTTCTCAGCTAAGATGTTTAATTAAATAAAATTTGAAACATTTGAGGTATTCAGATTTACATACTGTGTTTATATTATTTGTTTCGGTGTTAAAATTGCATATTCTAAAAACACGAAGATATGAATACATATTTTGAATTCTATTATGATACGAGTAAAAAATGATGTAATTTAAGTATTTGTTATAGTGTGCATGACAAATGACTTTGTTCTTTGAATCTGATGTTCAGACAAAATTTTGTGTTTTTGTTTTATATTAGTTTACTCGTTTTCCCCCAAAACAACGTACATCGCAACTAAGGCGTAAGGGGCTACTGTGAATTAGGAGCTAGATTTATAGGAGGTTCTTAAGTGGGGAGTTGTGTTCACATTACATGCAAATATATTTCTTCAATTCGGTACAATGAGGGGAGCAGCGAGAGTATTCCGAAAGCTAACAGTTTTAGGAAATAAGCTATAAGAATAACAAGTTTTAAGCATCTGGGGACTTTTACAGTTAAAATGTGAGTTTGCAAGTTACCGGGTAGTTTGGGTGTATTGACGTTGAGGGGACACGAGTGCAACAGCAAGTTTGGGTAGCACATTCCATGAAATTACTTATAAATCAAGCAAAATGATGCTACATACCGGTGATGGGAGAATTATCGAAGCTTTTTCGAAAGAGTTGGACTTATTAGATTAGTGGCTCTTTTGTAAACCATGTATAAGAGTGAGAGACTAGCAGTAGATAGATTAGCCCCTATGTGACAACAATACTTCATATATATGAAAATTGAAACTAAGTTTAGGTATAGGCTACTGGAAGGTGAGGTTTTCCAGTCGATCAAGGGAGCTCATTTTCTTTGTAGCAGACTAGGCAATGCCTTCCTTTGTTATAATCCGTCACAAATAACCAATGCTAAAAGGCACTAGGCATGAAGATTAATGAGATAGATATATCGTAAGTTTAATGATGAATATTATGTGACTATTAAAAGTAATGTACATAACATAGTGCATTGCCAAATGCTTTGAGTAAGAAAATTGCGTTTGCGATTGTGCACACGTGGAAAGAAACCAAACGTTGTTTTTTTTAAATGTGGTATATAGACAAGTGTTTATTGTTTTGGGCAATGTTTTCTTTTCACATTTTTAGAAGGATGTTATAAACGTGTGATAGATAAAGCAGTACGGTTATATAAACACTTTGTTAAATTTAAAACTTATATTTCCTCAAAGTTGCGAGTTATCTCCCTTGTAAATAAAACACTATCTAGAATGTATTATCTTTGTATATATAATTTGGAGCTTATTTCTCTCGCATTTGAAATGTAGACGAGCAATCACAAGTTCAGACTTGAGTTATTGTTACACCAGGAGTACATTTACATTAGCCACACTGAATATTGTTAGTAAACATGAAACATGTCTGGATATTAAATATTTATTTACAAAAAATAACTATATTCGCATATCTAGAGAGGACGAGAGAAAATTACAACAGTCCAATGCCTTAACTTATGGAATGAGCTTCTATAAACAGACTGTTCTGTACATTATGATTCTTTCGACTTTAACTAGTTCGTGTTGAAATTAAACTTCACTTGATATTACTTTTAACACAGACAACATATTAAAATAAAGTTCATGTAGTTTATCTGAGCTGTATATATATAATAAAGAGAGGTAGTTGCTTGAAGCATTGTGTGTAATACGTATATAGAGGAGTATTAGAAGGCTATCACAATGCAAGAAATGGAAATATGTCGGCGTTGAGAAGTAAGAAAAAAAAAGTTATTTTAATTTATATCTTTTCAAATTTTTTTTTGAATATGTATATATGTAAGGATATATGTAAGTGTGTGTGTATATATATATATATATACATATATATATATATATAATAATATATTAGTGTGTTTAATCTAACAACTCATCTTTATACTCCCATTTTATACCATTTGCTGGGCTCTTTTAATAAATTCATTACGCACTTAAATATTAGGAATTAGACGATAGGCCACGTCATCGAAGTTAGCTAATTCCCCCTTTGTTTGACAATGTTTTTGAACACTTCGTTCTCTGTTCACACAGTATCTAAACACGTATTTCTGACCCCGACAGACAACCACTTCTGAAGTTATCATTGAACAGTTTCCTATACATAAAATGTCTCTAAAATGTATTCTGTAAACTTTATATGATGTTAATTCATTGATTTACTTTACGATTTACCGAGATAACATACCATCTTCCGCATTAAATATAATTTCTTAATACATTTAGTACATTACAGAGTAACTGCCTGATATCTCGATTAGTAATTCGTGTATGCCCCTCACGCGTTTAACCTGGAACTCTTCCATTGGCTCATAAATACCGGAGGAAGATCAAAGCCGGCCATTTTATAAATTGGCAGGTATGCACTTCCTAATTTGACAAGAACTAGCTCTAATGAGACTAGAACATGTCTAATTAAAGCTGAGTCAATAACAAATAACACGATTAAGGTTATTAATAAGATCATTTTAGCGAACATTGAGACGTCTGTACTGAAATGTTATTTGTTATTCACTAACGATTCACATGAATGAGATATATTATTTGTGGTACAAACATTAATTATTGGTATATACAGACCATATTTATTTAACATTATTAAATTAAAACATAAGAGAATTAAAGAGCAAGCTGACCGGTTTAGAACCTCGCTCAGCAGAGCTAGACCAAGGTTTAATAGAAAAAATTGGCTATGAGTATTATAGCAAGGGAAAGGGGGAAATAAAAAAAAATCCAATAAAAACTACATTAAGTCCGAGAAGATGTTCTTGTTTATTAAGAGTTGGTATCAAAGACTTAACGTGAATAGTTTCTAGAATCTTATATATATATATATATATATATATATATATGTTACAAATCTAAAATTATTTTAGATATATATATGTTATAAATCTAAAATTATTTTAAGTATATATATATGTTATAAATCTAAAATTATTTTAGATATATATATATATGTTATAAATCTAAAATTATTTTAGATATATATATATGTTATAAATCTAAAGTTATTTTAGATATATATATATATATATATATATATTGTAAATCTAAAATTATTTTAGATCCTATTGAGATCATTTTAGGCTGAATGTAGTCGATAGCTCATTTCTATACGGATAATGAAGTGATCGAATCAAACTGGCATAGTTTACAAATTTATTAACCTATCAGGTGTTCAGACGAAGAAGTACCAATACGAAAAAGCGTTTATGGTTTTTAAAAAAATGAATATTAATTAATTAGATGTTCATATCTTGAAACTGCAAAAGTAAAACATTTTTTTACAAACATCATAGGGAAGAATATGAAGAAAAAAATGATGAAAAGTAACATTTTATTAGTTAATAAACTTGTACACTATGCAAATTTGATATGTTCTATCACTTTATCTGTATATCTAATTTTACTTCAATCGAAGTTCTCAGAAATAAAGGGCCTACTTCCTGGGGGTAACACTTGACCGCTATATGTAATACATAGATATTCGAGTGTTTGATTAAAGGTCTGCCTTACCCCCTCTCTCTCTTTCTCTCTCTCTTTCTCTATCTCTCTTTCTCTCTCTCTCTTTCTCTCTCTCTCTTTCTCTCTCTCTCACTTTCTCTCTCTCTCACTTTCTCTCTCTCTCACTTTCTCTCTCTCTCACTTTCTCTCTCTCTCACTTTCTCTCACTTTCTCTCTCTCTCACTTTCTCTCACTTTCTCTCTCTCTCACTTTCTCTCTCTCACTCTTTCACTCTTTCTATCTCTCTATTTCTATCTCTCTATTTCTATCTCTCTATTTCTCTCTCTCTCTTTCTCTCTCTCTTTCTCTCTCTCTTTCTCTCTCTCTTTCTCTCTCTATTTCGCTCTCTCTCTCTCTTTCGCTCTCTCTCTTTCTCGCTCTCTCTTTCGCTCTCTTTCTTTCGCTCTCTTTCTTTCGCTCTCTTTCTTTCGCTCTCTTTCTTTCTCTCGCTCTCTTTCTCTCGCTCTCTTTCTCTCGCTCTCTTTCTCTCGCTCTTTCTCTCGCTCTCTTTCTCTCTCTCTTTCTCTATGCTCGCTTGTTCGCTCTCTTTCTCTCCTGCTCGCTCTCTATCTCTCGTGCTCGCTCTCTTTCTCTTTCATATATATAATTTTATTCTATTAATGTAAAAAAATTAGAAAATAATAATTGGCTTGTTACTAACCGTTTTTCCGAGTATGCTATATATATATATATATATATATATCATATTTCAATATTTATAATGTCTGATTATTAGTTTTTGAGATTACTATTTACTCACAAACTAAGCTTAATAGATAGTGATATGAGAAAACTCACGCCATATGTTCTAATGGCATGAATTAGAGCACACTTGTTAAAGCGGATATGTATTTTCATTGATACTGTAATCGACGTAATCCTATTTCATTGCACAATGCATAGATGATATGTGTGTATAAATATTGCCTTTTACGCGCATGTATATATATATATATATATATATATACACATAAATAACTCTTAGATGCAGTTATCTATAGAAGTGAAATGAGAAAAATGGCATAATATTCCATGACATGTGCAGAACCCACTTATATAAACTTTTACCGAGAATCTGTTTTTGCGCTGTATTTAGTTCGCTGTCCTTCTCCTCTTTTCGCTTCACTTGTAATCATGTCATGATTTCCTTTCTCCTGGTCGCAGTCTCCCTCTGAGCGTACTTTCCATTTTCAAAGGTTCTCTATGCTTGGGCACACATTGTCAATCTGAATAGTGAGAGCGAGATTAAAAACAAATAAAAATAAGAAAAACAAGGCTGAAAGAGTTTAGCTTTTCTGCGATGTGCTCTCCTGTGTGTTTTTGTGCGCGACTCTGTTTTAGACGCGCGTAAAAACTGTAGATTGACATCATTTTTGAACATTTATTCAAGGATTCTTTTCTTCTGGTTCTTAGTGAACTGGACTATGTCCAAAAAGATACTTTAAAAATCAAGCGGAATCTGGATACAATATTAATGTAGTAACAACAGTGCCGGAAATATTAAATTTGAAAAAAAAGTGTATTTAAAGGAAGAAAACAAGCCGAACAGAATAGTACTTACTAGAGAACAACTACCAAAATAAGAACATGTCGTGGACTAACAAACATCCTTCTATACAGGCATACACTCAAACTAGAAAGGGTATAAAGAGTATACGCACCCTATCTACTACTCACCCTAAGTCCGGGTGCTCACGACAGTCGAATAAATTCAGAATCAAAAAAGCAAATCTGAAGCCTGCTGTCTGAGCTAACTTTCAAATTAACTCAAACAATTCACTGACCCCGCTCAGTTGAGTGTGGAACTTTTCAGTCACATGAGGGTGAGACGCGACAGCCTAGCTAAAATATACGACCGTAGCTAGCATTTGATATTCGTGAGCGCGAGAAATAAAATATAGTTACTTGCTAGCCATCGTATCCGAGTGTTATTCGTATTAACTGCAGTTGTCAGGGCATAATTTCTGTCATGAATGTAATAAAAGATTTTAGATAATTTGAATATTCCGAATTCAAAAATACGGTCTATTTTCATCTCTTCAGATACGATTGTTTGCGCACCGGAAATAGAATTATTTCATTTTTGAATAACTTTTCATGAAATTTGAACTGTATAAATTTCTATTTCCTCAAATCAAAGAGATAGGATCTTTCCATTTCTTTTTATCTAGTGGTGTCCGCTACCGCTCTACTCCCATCATTAAACATTACTTGTAATTTATTATTGGTTTTACACTTATATCGGTTTGTTTTAAGAAGCAGATGTGTTCAGGCGTGATTTTCAAAGCAAGAAAGAAACAACAGTCTTGTCAAAAAAATCAACCTTTTAAGTTGTAAAGAAATGGAAATCGAGAAAACAATTGTATAGGAAAATGTCTAGTAAATAATACAGCCATATTATAGCTATCCTACCTGTTCTGTTAGGTTTCTACCAACACTATTCTATATAGGTAGACTCGCTCTTTTAAATCACTGTTTTCTATTAAACATTATAATATAGATAGCGCATAGTTATTATTCTCAAATCATCGAGCATCGTTTCCACTAATGATTCAGAGTTTTCAATTTTGAGGTTTTCGAGAATCTTTTGAAAAACCTTTACAAATAATTTCCAAGCAGAAGATTATTGAACCCACGAATGATTGGACCTTTTTTCAATGTCATTAACTAAAAAAAAAATATCCCCGCTTCAAGGTTTTCACTGCTTAATGTTTTGAATAGTTTAACAGATGTAACGAAAACAATTTCTGTCCTTATTATGTGCCTTGACGAATTTTTTGATTAGTTCAATTGTATATAAACAGGCGGTCATATGAATGTGTTACTTTCAACAAGCGGTTCATTAATGATTATACGACCCCGAATCTCCGAACTTCTAAAGAAAGGACATATTTCGCTACCCAATTTGTCGCTTTACTTTGTCTGTGGAACAGACAAACACACAAGGTATTTGTATAACCCGACTGTTGCCCCAGTAAAAAATAAACTGTTTCCAAATTTACACATATTACCTCTGATTCTTTGAGTAACGTAATTAATCCAACAATTGTTTCACATTTTGGGTTGTGAACACGGGTAACAGTAAATCGTCAATGTGGCATTCGCCTTCTAGTAGATTGTAATCAATGGAGGCGCGAGAGCGCTCTATCCCTTAATAGATTCACGAATTGCCTATGCTGGAAATCTCATTTCTTTGATCAATCATAACTAAAAAAACTAATAAACCAAATTAGTTAAAACTTTGCACACTTTTTATTTGGAAGGTTCTATAAGTGTGTAGAATTTCAGCATCATTAGTCAAGGCAACCCAGAGATCCAGAAAGTTCAATCATGAAATAATCGTATATGTGTGTACGTACGTGTGTGCCACCCTGTATCTCCTCAACTATTTGATGGATTCAGCTGATTTTTGGCAAATATAGAGGTTCTAGTGTATAGTTGATGCCATTTTAATTTCAGTTTACCATATACCTTGATTAGTCAACCTACAAACTATATCATTTATGATAAGGCATTGTATTGAGGCATAGATTTCACAAAAGTATTCCATGATAAATGCCAGTATACTGAAATCATATGCCTTAAATAGGGTTAAGATGAAAATTCATATGCACTAAATGTACAAAAGCAAGGAAATACCCAAATGTTTACACTTTTATTGTTATTAAGGGTATGCGAGCACAACAGGGGTATTTATTTCACTGGTAGGAATTTTTCTTCGGCGCACCTCACACACACTTCATCCACTCATGCATAGAGATTTATACTGTAGTGATGTGATAATGAAATGATTTGGTTGATATGTAGTCATACCCTTAATGGCAATAAAAGTGTAAAAAATTGGGAGTTTCCTTTTTGTACATGTAGTATATGTGAATTTTCATCTTAACCCTATTAATGGCACATAATTTCAGTATACTGGCATTTTTCATGGAATATGATATTGTCTTTCTATTGATAGGGTGTATATATTCAAATTGACACGACCAATATAAGTGAGTAATGGGTTTCTGCTCTCTTCATCCAATTAGCACTAAAATGTTACACTTTTCCGTCAATATTTAGTTTCCTCAATGACACAATACTGGTCAACTCTGATGATGGAATATTATTCAGAAATTAATAAGATTAAAGTAAAAAAAAAATAATCTTGCATTGATAAAGGAGTCTATTTTCAATTTTATAATTATCTTTGTTTCTTTGCTGGCAAGAATGCTTAGGTTAGGCAAAACATCTCTTACGTAAGAAACCATGGAATTTCTGTTGAGTAATTAATTTTCTTTCTAAGAATCCTGGTAGATAATTGTTTTGAATAATAACGAAACATGGAATTAATTGTCGTGGTTGAAAAGGGAAAAAAATAATTACCATAATTGCTCGAATTTTCTTTCAAATGCATGTGTAATGAAATGTTTTTATTACATCAATAATCGGTAAATGTCTACAGATGCGGCCTTTGAAACTACGACCTCAGCGATGAGAATATAATTAGAAACGTAACCATGACCACGTAACTTGGCGGGAGAATATTTAATCAGACACCGGGACTGAAATATGTTTACATTGAGATATCACTTACATTCAATCGGTGTCGTATATTAGCGCAGGGGTAGAGACGCCGACTGTCAGCTCGAGGGTTGAGTTTTAATCATGGCTAGAGGCACTAACTGGTCTAGCAACACTGATGAGCTGTGATACAGCGAAACGGTCTGTATGTGGAATACTATGGAAAGCTCTTTAAGCTAAGAGCTTATTTGTAAGGATAGCGCCAACTGTCATTAGCTTTAAGGCATAGTTCATTGTGTAAAACTAATTTGAAGTCTCGGCACTTGACAGTGTTTACATTGAGACATCACTTACATTCAGTCAGGGTTGTATTATAGCGCACGGGTAGAGGCGCCGACTATCAGTTACAATCTTGGCGTTAGGCACTAACTGGTCTACTGCGTGTGGATGACTATATATATATATATATATATATTATAACTAGAAGCATACCTCTTACGAATATTGAACTAAAGACTTAATGCTACTAAACATTGTTTGGAATGGTTAATGCAATTTTGATCAGAATCCTTTAAATGAGTTTATATTGAAACCTGTATAAACTTTAATGCTTAAGTAGTCTTAAGAAAAACATGAAATGTAGATAACTGTACTTATATGGTGCCTAATGACTATGGAGACAACTTGTTGCAAATCTTACATTTAAACTTCAAATAGAAGATGTTGACCATGTGATGCTCCCTAAGATTCATT
The DNA here is from genome assembly GCA_963556195.1 of Sepiola atlantica. Taxonomy (NCBI): domain Eukaryota; kingdom Metazoa; phylum Mollusca; class Cephalopoda; order Sepiida; family Sepiolidae; genus Sepiola; species Sepiola atlantica. Next base: position 92,549,333 of record OY744536.1, on the reverse strand, counting down.
TTTTTCTTAATGTTCACCCTTATATTTATTTTTTTTAAATACTATTATGTACAATACATTTTAGAGATTGATGTAGAAATCACAGTGCCATTTCTATGGGACACCTTTAGTCAAAATATGAATGAAGCCGATTCTTTAAATTTTTTTTTAGTGAAACATCTAATTGCGTTTCGTTCACGATGCGTTCAACTCAAACCGATGTTGAAGTGCCCACTCGGAACATTTTCACAAATCAACGAATTCTAACGATCTTCGCACAATATTTAATGTGTCGTACACGAATCGCAGACTTTGATGCTAGCTTTTCTTTGTGTTTCTTTTTCTGTATATTAATTGTATTTGCTTTTATTTGACTTAAAATTATTTACAAAATAAAAGTGGCAGAAATTATGTTTCGTTATTATTTAGTCAACCAAGGATATGTTTTTCGTCTTCTCTGGTAAAACCGAGAGAAGTAAAAAAAATACCAAAGAAATACAGATATTAAATTCCAAATGAGGAATCAACTGAATTATTTCGTTTACAACAACGTCTTCAGAATATTGTAAATTACGAGCCGGCGAAAGCCACCATGGTTCAATGCAGTTAAACAATTACAAGTTGATAACTACTTACACCACCAGGTATTTTATTTACTCCTCCCCAGGAGTTAGGCACAAGGCCAGTTTTATCCTACTCCCACAAGTAAGATGTGACCCAAGATCGGGTCGAGAAAGTGGGGTTTGAAAAGCCAGCGCTCGAGAGTTGAGCACTCTGGCCATTTAAAAATTGCCTGGGCAGCCCCGTCGGCATTCCCCGGTAGGGGCGCCTCAGACAGTAAGCAATAAACTTACTCCTCCCCAAAGAGGGGAGGCAAAGCCTGGGAGGGTGGACCTCCTAGAACTGCACAGGACAGGCGTGCAGTATCCATCGGAACAGATACTACACTTTGATCTTAGCCAAAAGGCCAACACCACCAGGTATTAACGTCTCTACGATTGAATAATTAAATAGCCTCGACTCCGTTTAACTCAAGGAGAAAAGACAACGGATCTTTGGTGTACTTTCGCCAGCTTCGAAACTCTCGCTTCCCTTATGTTGTCTTTTAGTCCTCACATTCCATGAGCGATGTTTCTCACAAAGAGAGAATAATTGATGTGTTCTGGGTCAGAATCAATCTATCTATCTATGTATCTATCTATTTAATACTTGTCGTTAGCAGTTTTTTTTTACATTGAAGTAGTATTTTTAAGCTCCTTATATCAAGTGGATTCATGCCTTGTCTGGAACGATTCCCCTAAAAAGAACAAAAAAAAACGTTTGTTATGAAATGAATCGGTATGTCAAAATTATTTAACCGTAATCGAAGTAATCTATTTGGGATATTGGTAAGAGTGTTCACTAATAGGCCGGTTTAAACTAAAAACTTGAATATGGTACTTGATACTAAAGGTTAAACACCCATTTAAGTATAAGATAAATGTAATCCAAAATAAAATTGGCTTTTCTTCACCTTCACCGACAATCGCAATCTTTAATATTTAAAGGTCTCTCTCCAATATTTAAAGTTCTCTCCCCAATGTTTAAAGTTCTCTCTCCACTGTTTAACGGTCTCTCTCCACTGTTTAACGGTCTCTCTCCACTGTTTAACGGTCTCTCTCCACTGTTTAACGGTCTCTCTCCACTGTTTAACGGTCTCTCTCCACTGTTTAACGGTCTCTCTTTCCAATATGTAACGGTCTCTCTCTTCCAAACTCAGCTTTTTAGTCAAAGTAGTTTTTATATTCTTTAACCCACCACATATGCAAATTATTGCAGTATCTTGTATCACACGCCCCATGATCAAAGATCATTTCCCATCACATAATCCTGTGCCCAAATCGGCGCATTACATTATCTACGCGGTTTTTGCATCGCGATCGCCTCACCTTCATGTCCGGCGCTTACATCTCTATCGTATACTTGGACAACACGCCTCAAATCTAAAATATATATCGCGGCATCCCATCGACGCTCAAGTGTAAGTGGAGTAGACCTGAGAAGCGTGGAGCTATCCCCTATTTATGTATGAGCTGATGAAGAAAGAGAGCCGTTGGGTCACTCTCGACAATAGTCGACCATTTTAACTTTTTTTAAATAGCATTTGATCTGGTCAGTTCTTGGAAGTTTACTATTTCGGGTTTAGATGAATTACCATTTCGACATAGCAGGTGTTTGACAACTGGGAATATACACAATAGTTTATGGCGGCTTATGTTGATAAAGGGATTAGTCTGTTTGTCTACTGGATGGCAATATGCTAATCAAAAGTCCGTCCATTGTTTGTGTAGGTATTTGACGTATCTAATTCTAAATCTAACTAGCCTACCCATAAAATATATCTGGGGCGGGATAGATTGATGTAATCATTAATGAGCATACTATTTAAATGTGCGCGGCGCGTTACGTGCTATCAATAAAACTAAATGAACAATATCAAAATGACTGGTTGGAACATAAATTTGCTAATTAAATTGTTTATTCTGGTGCTTAATCTTTGAGCGCGTGGATTTTTTTTTTCATTGGACTCGTTTTTTTTTTTTTTTTTTAGTAATATTATAAAATATTAATATTACTTCTATTGGCTTTAGTGTGATCAACTGCGCGTGTTTCATACGCAATCATCATCCTAACCAGATCGTGACGAGATACGTTTGCCTTGCAGACTGATTATATTTATTTTTCTCTGTCAATTGAATTAACTTCGATTTTCGGGCCTCTCTTTTTTCCCACGCTAATGTAATTATACAATTGTCGGCAGGTTGGAATCAAATAGTCTCGATAGTCACTCCCATTGTGGAAGCTCGGATTCGACGCCAAAGCCTAGACCAGGCACACTTCAATTTCCTTTGTACCCAGGGATAAACAAACACAGAATGAAACAGTGAAAACAAGAAAAAACAATCAACTTTGTGTGTAGGAGTTTTGCAACGGCCGTTACAAAATTCTGCTTTTATTTCCCATTTTTTATTTACAGTTAATCAACTTTTGGGGGGATTTATTTAACGTCGAAACTAAAACGTTTATTTTAAACAATTGTTTCAGATTAAGTAAACAATGTTAGTTATAAATGGTATTGGTAACGAATAGCACACCCAGCAGAGCTTCATCAAAAAAAAAAAAAAAGAATTCTAAGTCGGTATTGTTATAAAATGCAGAATAGATACAACCAATAAATCGTATACAAATACAAAAAAAAATAACTCTGACCGAATGTGATAGAATTTAATTATTTCCTTATCGGTATATTTTAGCGCACTGAAATTGTTTTTAAATATATATTTTATTTCAACATTCATTCCGAAACACGAAAAGAATGCCTGCTTGTCTGTTTACCTTTTGGGTCTCCATAGCTAACTCATCACTTATCCTAAATTCCAGTCCCCCCTTGACGTAGGCTTAAAAATATTACTAGTCATTCTTTATACTATTTTCCAGGCATAGAAAAAGAAAAATTTAGCGATAGTAGGCTATTTTCTTCGTGTCGGAAATATCACTGAAAAACATATACTAGCTAAATAACAATTTTTTGAAAAAAAAAGTTTCAGTACATTAAACTAGTCTGTAGGTTATTTAATTCTGTTTCGTTTTGTATGGGCTATTTGCTGTTTGTGTATACAATTTGTCACATGTTAATCATTCCGCATTTTTACTGTATTTCTTCATCGGGTGTTATGATATATTTTCAAATACATTACCTATATGCTTTTTAAATAATAATTCCGTCTGTCGATAACTATTTCATCTATCCTAACAATGAAAGCTGTATTCCGACACACTGATACACGTGAAAAAATAATCCTTCACTTTATAGTAATGTCAATGTGTATTCATGTGTGGTATGTATGTATGTATATATATATATATATATATATATATATATATATATAATTTCATTTTTAGATGCTTTTACTGCAAGTATGAAGAAAATACATATTTTATTATTCATAATAGAAAGTAAAATAAAAAAAAGTAGCCAGCCGACCGGTTTCGTTCTCGCAAAACAGGAGCAGTCTCGAAGTATTTTACTAAGAATAAGAAAAAAAACTGTATATATTTAAAATAGAAAGGGTGATGGTTTATATGAAATGGGGGATATCTCTTAGACACTGATCACGTCTAAGCCTACTAGACACTCACTCTGTTTACAAAAAGAGTGTTTCTTTAACTGAACGTAGATTGTGTCTATGCTTTTCAGGTTATATAGCGAGTGAGCATGACTCAGGATGGTAAATGAGTTAATTCTAAGATTCCTTACCCTTATATATATATATATATATATATATATATATATATTCTCTCATTCATTTCGTGTCAATCAGACGCTTCTATTTTGGGCATTGGTTTCCCCGATATCTTTTTAGTAAGAATTGTTTTGTAAAAATACATCGATTACTTACAGAAAGGAGGACATGAAGGGTTCCAACATCCTTAAGTTAAAATGGTAGTGTGGAACCGACTGGAGTTGAACTGTGAATACTCAGGTCACCAATCCGTGTCGCTATCTACTTAAACACCGTCACCTCCTTCATTTTTATAACTGACATATATAAGATTGGTAGACATTATTAGACAGACAAATTGTAAGAGTTCTTATTTTTCGTCCAATGTTTAGTATGAACAATAATTAGGGTTTCATGTGTTAGGTTCAAAATTTAAACTTTTGATTGCTAGAAAAAATGAAACCCGGCGATTGTCCGGTAAACGTAGGATTAAGTTAGGTGATGTAAGGTAACTCGATGGGGTTTTGTTCACCAATACATTGAGAAGATTTTAAGTAGAATTTATATTTTCTGCATAAGTATATTTTAATGAGGAATGCATACTATTGAGTAAGAAGAATGTATGTATGTTCGTTTAATTGACAACGTCAAATGTGTATTCTACATATCGAAAGTAGACTAAACGTTTTATAGGTATATATATTAATTCCTTCTAATAGAAACCCATACAAAATATTCGCCATTGTTACTCCCAGGACTGAGCCTATCGATACTGTGTATTTGAGTATACATTACATCGTTTAAACTGATTTAAACAGATGTAGTGGCAAAGTGCATTAACTTACTGAATGGCTACGATATGAACAATACACAGATATCTATTGTTTCCAAAGAAAAGGCACAATGTAATAGGAAGCTCATAGGAACACATAAATGTATTAACAATCATAAACTTTTGCATATAATTTGCAAAATTAATCGAATCATTTAAACGGCATTCATGCAGTATTACAATACTATCAGTAAAATATTAATAATCTATTTTGCAACCTTGTGTTGTGATGACACTACCATAGAGAGAATATGCGTTAATAGGATAGCCGCTTCATGAGATTTGTGTAATGCATGTACACGTGTGCAGATACAGCTGAACGGCTGAGCTCACTGGCTATATTAGAAGGGAGTACACCGGTTCTCACCCATTTAACCAACTTTTTCTGGAATTGAGTTACTAAGGAAGCAGTTGCAACCTAAGTGCCGACTGGGCCTAATTTGACAAATGTTTCAGAGTCGTTTGATATGCCCATCATTTTGTCGACGTAATCATGATGATTAAGTACAACATATGTACTTTTATCTGGTCTGATTATTACTTATTTTGTCGTAGCCTTTTAATGACAACAAAATGTGATTTTCTCTATTTACACAGACACACACATATATATATATATATATATATATATATATATATACGAACACTGTTAAAAAAACATAATTCCTCTACTTAATTATACATTTTTTTTCAATTTTCCAAATTACTTTTAGTGGTAAAATAGAAAAAAAAAGTATTCCCCATATGTATCACTAACATGTTCGATTCTTCGTGTAATCAATTTCAGATGACATTAAAAAATAGCTAAAGAAGCAGATTTCAAAAAGCTCCGAGAACTCGAATGTTAACTATCTTCATGAAAACCCAGCAAACCACAATTAATACCATTACATATGAAACCAGTAAGAATATCTTAAAATCCTTAACACAATACAACTATATCCTGTGGCGCTAATTTTGAAATAACAGAATTTAAATTGGTGATGTCTGACCTGAGAATAGGTAATTCGTTTTTTTTTTTTTGGAGTCTGACTTTACGTGCGCGATCATGCATGATATAAATGAGAGAGAGAGAGAGAGAGATTTTAACTTGATCAAAACTGGTTTCCAAGCGTTTTGTGGTAAAAAGAAAGCAGACGAGTGTTGTGTTAAAGGTGACAAACCACGTTTATCCTACTGACTAAGGTGTTTCCGGTTCGGGGAAAAGGGATAAGCAATGTCTGGATCCCCAGTGCTCCTCCAGATGGAGCCATAAAACGTGCGTTAGTTGCGTAGATATCAATACATTATCTCAATATTTGATGAAGATCATCATCAATGGGGTACACTTGTAAGTTTATTTACTAAGAAGATTGTCTATAACATAGTTTTACCCTGACAATCTTCTTAGCAAATATAGCTATAAACGGACAGTACAAGCCATGAATCCAATTCATTTCACGTCTTTTGAAGGAGACGGGCCGCTGGTGATAACACTACTACCCAAATCATGTTTTTCATTATTTGCTTGTTCACCTCAACAGCTATGACGAAGTCTGAACACTTACTGATACACCAAAATTAATATTCTTGATGCTTTTTCTAAATTGTTTTCTTTTATCTTGAGGAAGTCTTTCAATAAAAATGAAACGTCGATAAATGCATAAATCACTTTTTGTTTTTTTTTCATTTTACATATATACATATATATATATATATATATATATATATATATATATATATATATAATGCCGTAAGAACACACTTAATAAAAAGAATGTTATGAAAATAAATTGAAAAAGCGAGACGAATAATAACATCTTAAGTTCACCTTACATACGATATATGAAATTTATAATACATATATACCACTTCTGTAGATTACGAAAAACAAGAGATTGCAATCAATGTTCAGATGTGTTTTTCATTATCGTTATATTCAAAATAAGATTTTTAGATTGTTTTCCATGTAACTATTTGCGTATTTTAAAACTGAAAATATTATCTAGTCTAATCAACAGGATAGCAACACCGAATATAATGGTGGCTTATGAATATCTTTGTATATCAAAAAATGTTTAGAATTGTATGCATGCCTAATATACTTACACACATTTACGTGAGAATATATTAATATCAAAATTGGCATGTATATTAAGGTTCGCACACATATATAAACATTTATAGATATGTTCACATACGCATATTAAAACACATATACTGATAACCACATATAAATATACGCAGACATATATATATATATATATATATAACTTGTGCTACCAGATCAGGCTGTCTAAAGATACCGGCTTCCTGACTTACAATGCACCAACCATTGATGTTATTGTTGTTTTTCTTTTCTTTTTTCAAGACTCAATTTTCTGCAAAGCTAAAAACAAAAATAATTGTCCTCTAAAAAACAACCAAACCAAGCATTATGAATAAATATTTAAAGGCATAAAGAACTTGAAAAAAAACTTTTACCAAAACAACCGAAATAGGCATTGCATAACCCGAAAAGGGTTGATATGCCGTAATACAAAACGGCCAAAATCAACATATATATATATATATATATATATATATATATATATAGATCAATAAATAAACCATAGCCAATCTAATTCCAGTAAATCGCCATCATTTAGCTGAAAGAATCAACATCAAAGAAAAGTGACTATCGTTGGTAGTTAAGGGTCATCCAGATAAAAAGTATTTCTTCCGCTTATGAATGCATTACAGAAACCGTTGAATAATTAAGAAAAAAATAGTGTTATATATATGTGTGTCAGGGTAATCATTTTTTAGTCTACACAAACAGTGCAACATGTATACATTATTAATATTTGTTCATGCACATATGTTTACGCTTTATCCTCCTGCAATCATCAGTGTAGATATATATTCAATCCGCTGACAGGATTCGAAACACGATTAAAGTTTGTAATTCAAATTCCGACGCCTTAGCTCATGCGGCAACAGTGAGCAACCACAGTAACCGGTTATGTGTACATATGTGTGTGTGTACATGTGTGTGTGTGTCTTACAGAAAATCAAGTCAAATAAAAATGGTATAAGTTATAAAAGTGGAGCGGGCCTAATACGAAAAATAATACTGAATTATTTTTATTTTTTATTTTTATAAGTCGCTCAAACTACTTTCTGACTTACTCGATTTAAGTGGATTCAGTGCCTTTTGAACGATACCGTAATTTGCTGGGTTATTACCGCAGAAGACATATTCATGGGAAAATAATAAATAGCAAAAATAAACCAGAGCAATTGTGTAAGAGGTGTAAAGGAGAAAAAAGGTTTGAAACTTATGTGTGTATATATATATATAGATATATATATATATATACATAATATATATATATATATATATATATATATATATATACATATAAATATTTGTTATTGTTTATTATCTATGTACGTATACGTTTCGTCCCTTTTCAATCAAGACTCATCAGCATAGAGATATGACAATTCACTACCGGTCGTACGATTCGAAACCGTGGATTACAAGTATTTTTCAACTTAAATCCAACGTCGTTAACCGCGTGGCCAATATTTGAATAGTCGATAAACAATGATAATTTTAACACATTTAAAAGTGGCACGAAATCCAGGCATTGTACTTCTATTAAACAAGGAATGATGCATATAAAGCAAGTGACGTCATTCTGTGTTTGTACTACTATTTAGAGTGCTCTACTTATTTTACGAGGGGCTACAAATATATATATGTATATATATATATAATGAATATCATTACAATACAGTTATAATATAAACATTTAAAATAAAATATATCATGAAAGAATTGGTAACGATACACGAGAAAGAGCAATTATATAGACAAGTTTAAGATTAGAATAAATATTGTAAAAATACTATATTACGTCAGCAGTTGCTCATGACAAGATTATTAAAGTAAAAGAAATGTATTTGTATATCCTTAAGCCATGACTTTTCAAATGAAAATGCAATGTCTTTTATTTAAATTTATTTAATGTGAAACACCTTGTTTTGCGAACTGATGACGTAATAGATATTGTATTTTTACAATTTTTATTATCATATTTTACTCTTTGTCTATATATATATATATATATATATATATATATATATATTAAATAATAAAAGTGCAGATACGTGCAACTTATATTAGATAGGTGGCTTAATAGATAGCTATACGTAATCTAAATATTAGGATGTTCTCCATTCATACCTTTATTGCGAATAATATATTGGTTAGTAAGTGGTCGTCTTCGCGTGTGTCCTTCATCATTCAACAATGACACCTAATATGACTCCCCCAAGATATGTTCGGGTAGTTACTCAGTAAATCTTAATCTAAGAGTCGACCTTAAAATGATAATTCCGATACTAAACTCTTATCAAATTACCGATTTTCTGGTCACCCTTCTTCAAACTAAATCGAATTATGTCCGTCTGTGGGAATCTTTAATGCGTCACCGTTTACTCAGATGCCATTCTTAGGCACGTTCAGAATCTTAAATCAATAATGATTTGATTTGAAACACTGTGTTTATTTAAACTGTATTATATGTAGGAATCGCTACTACTTACAGTCCATAATACATTTGAACGTTGATTATTAGATGAATCGCCTATTCTTTTATATACTCGTTTATACCTCGGTACCGCCTCAGTAGTCTTGTATGATTTTCATCTGACCCTTGAGCCAAGATCACTGTGTAATAGCCATGTGTATGATATGGTGCTCGACTGAGTTCTAATATCTGGTGCTTCTCCTTTGTAAAACGTTATAAAACAAATTCTGACTACAACTACAACAAAGAACGTTTCTCTTTCGTCTCTTCTTTCGTCTCCTCTTCTTTCGTCTCCTCTTCTTTCGTCTCCTCTTCTTTCGTCTCATCTTCTTTCGTCTCATCTTCTTTCGTCTCATCTTCTTTCGTCTCCTCTTCTTTCGTCTCCTCTTCTTTCGTCTCCTCTTCTTTCGTCTCCTCTTCTTTCGTCTCCTCTTTCGTCTCCCCTTTCGTCTCCCCTTTCGTCTCCCCTTTCGTCTCTTCTTTCGTCTCTTCTTTCGTCTCTTCTTTCGTCTCTTTTTTCGTCTCCCCTTTCGTCTCTTCTTTCGTCTCTTCTTTCGTCTCCTCTTCTTTCGTCTCCTCTTCTTTCGTCTCTTCTTTCGTCTCCCTCCTTTCGATTCTTTTTATTTTTCGCTATCCTTTGTTTTTTTTCCTCTTTTTCTCTTTTTCTAAACATGAGAACAGTAGTCTGAATAATCTAAAATATACAAACTCTTGTTATTTATAACAATAGAATCCATGTTTGTAAAAAATTTAATGGTGATTCTCACCGATTATTTGGTATTTTATTCACCAAATGCTAAACGTAATCGCCTCTATCTGTTATCGATGAGCTGAGTTTAGCTGGTGTATCTGAATTTAGTACGGCCACAACAGTGAAGGGCATCCGCGTTCAGTTGTCTCGCAGTTGTGCCAGAAACGTCCAGATACATAGGCAATGAACGCTCGGCCTTCATGTAGCTCTTTCGCACGTCTGCAGCGCAATGACAGACCCATGACCAGATGGATCGTCAATGTAAAATCTGATTAACCCCCACACATCAGGTCGAATGATTTACTGAAAGCAATACACTTTTAAATCATGGAGGTTACCATAGGGATTAATCTATACGCTTGTATGAACATGTGAAACGTTTATTTTCTTGGAGTAACCGTTCAAAATTAATAGACGTTCAAAATAGCAAGAACGTTGTCCGGTCACACAACACTTGCAGTGGAATTTTGAGACAGTGTAACCGCGGAACCGTGAGAACTTGAGGGTGAGCTTGCGTAATAGAAAAAACGTATGACCCGTGAACAAGGGAAAAGTTACGTTTAATGAATATAACAAGAATGATAACGAATCAAACGTATTAGCTCGTATCCCCATTAACTACAGCGGATACATCGGCAGAATAAAGAATTGTTAAGCAGGAATATCCTCTAAACAGTAATAAAAGCAAAACCTAAAGAAATATTTAAAAAAAACAGATGTAAAACAACATCGATTACTTAGTTTTTACTTTAATTTCAAAAGTGCACAATCATTTGATTAAATATTTTGAACAGGTAAAATTAGACTTAAAAAGCATTACAAATTCTATCATCCTACATGAAAACACAAACAACTACAATTTAATCGTTCACGAATTCTCAGATATACACAAATCAGTCCGTAAACTAATTTAACAAACCATGTGTTAATCAGTTATAATAAATGTAATATACTAGCAGGCAGACTCGACGTTGCCCGGTAATCAATGACGATCACTATGTATTTTTAACCTCAACTAACTTTAATTGTTCTTACTGCCAACCCCCTCTCGTTTGCTCCTAAACAAATAAAATGGTCACAAACTTTCTAAATTAGTGTTTTACACATATAATATATAGAGATGTTTGACTGTCTGTCACTTGGTCTTTGTCTGATTTCGAAATATCATCAAATTAACTACTCGCAGCCTCGTCTTGAAATTTCGTTCTTCTCTAATCTAATAAGGTTATTTAATGTTATATAATGTAAATTTAATTAATTAATAATAGTTTCCAAATTGTACAGGTATACAAATATTATGAACGCTGACTCGAAAAGCTTAATTAATTAAATGTTAATTACTCGACCCCCCCCCCTCCCCTCCCTCTTCTATTTACAAAAATTCCCCAGGACGGACAGACAGACATCCTGACAGAATGACAGAGAAAGTGCTCGTTATATTATAATAAATTACTGAAGAATCAAGCGGATACTATAACCATCAATCTAAATCGATACCTAATCTTCGGTCTGAGGTTCTATCGACTGAGCTTCCTGTACATCCTCATAAATAGAGCTTAAAACATTACCTTCACAAAACAAGTACAGCCTTGGGGTCGGATCATAGATTTATGATTAACGAAATTGAAACGGAGAATAGTAAAAATAAAAAGCCTAATCAAGAGAAAACACTCTGCGTTATTTAATGTTTGCCTATTTGAAAACCCTGTTACATATTTAGGAATTGTACCGCGGCTTCATCCAAATGGGTTGACGGTATACATGTTTAAAAAGGCTATACCCAAAACTAAGTTGCAGCGTACGCTGATGATTCCTTTTTTTGTATATACTTTTTTTAAGTGTGTATAAATATATATATATATATATAGTGTACTAATTTTTCGGTGGCAAATCAAATAAATATATAGATATATATTCCGTGATAAATGCCAGTATACTGAAATCATATGCCCTTAATAGGGTTATGATGAAAATGCATATACACTAAATGTACACAAGCAAGGACATTTCAAAATGTTTACACTTTTATTGTCATTAAGGGTATGCGAGCAAAACAGGGCTATGTATTTTACTGGTAGGAATTTTTCTTCAGCGCACCTCACACACTTCATCCACTCATGCATAGATATTTATACTGTAGTGTTGTGATAATGAAATGGTTTGGTTGATATGTAGTCATACCCTTAATGACAAATAAAGTGTAAAAAATTGGGAGTTTCCTTGCTTTTGTACATTTAGTGTATATGAATTTTTATCTATACCTTAAGAGCACATGATTTCAGTATACTGGCATTTATCATGGAATGTCACTACTTTTGTAAAAGCTATGCCTCAAGACAATAGTAATTTTTAAGGGTTTTTTTTATTTTAATTTTCTGTAAAACTAAGGTATATGGTAAACTGAAATTAAAATGCCATCAACTAAACCCTAGAAACTCTATTTCAACTAAAAATCAGCTGAATCCATCAAATAGTTGAGATACAGGGTGGCACACACGTACGTACACACAGATAACACAAAATCACTCCTGACCTTTCTGCTAAGTGCTACCACAACGAAATATAAACACCAAATATCCAAACCACAAAAATAAAATACCAAAACTCTTCTAAAAGATGAAATTAACAATTTGAATAATACAAAAATAACCCATCAATAAAAAACAAAACTCCTAGAAATGAAAGATATAAAAATATTATAAAAACCACTCTAACTACCCTAATATCTATATATCAATCCCAATGGAAAATCCTAAATAATCTTCAGCATGAAATGACCTAAAAGGTTGCATTGCTGTAAAACCAAACAAACAAACTCCTGACCTTTCTGGATCTCTAGGTTGCCTTGACTAATGATGCTGAAATTCTACACACTTATAGAACTTATCAAATGAAAATGTTGTGCAAAGTTTTATCTAATTTGGTTAATTGGTTTTTGAGTTATGACTGATCAAAGAAATTACATTTCTAGCATAGGTCGTTTTTGAAGTCTATTAAGGGATAGAGCGCTATCGCGCTTCCCTTTATATATATATATATATATATATATATATATATCTATATCTATACTGCGAGAAATACAGATTATCACAGAATTAAGATTATACTTCGTTTATCACCCAAGTAAGAATCTAAGAAAGAATAATTAAACGCTAGAAAATGGGAATTCTATGAATCTTAATGTAAAGTATTAATAGATTTGAAGGATTACGCCAGAATTCAAGCATAATTACATACGAAATATCTACAAGAAAAAAATGGCTGATAAATTGTGTCGACTACAATATTTTCTTGTTCATGTAACAACGGATTACCATCTCTTAAGATTAGAAACACATTTGATTAAGACAATACTCGAAAGGGAATTGAGTATAAAGAGATCAATGAAGCATTAATTGTTTGATAGATTGCAGATAGTTATGATGTCATAGTATCGCGACAGAAGTTAATATTGTTAAAAAAAAGTTATATTATCTTGTCGTTACTTGTGATGATCGTGTAGTGTATGGAACGTATGACTGCCGAGATAATAGTCGGGTTTCAGCTCAGGTGGACACCGTCGACTGTAAAATCAAAATGCAAGCTAGTGAGCATTTAAAGTAAAGATATTAATGTGAAATTGTGAATTGAACGTTGATAGTACATTAAGATAATGAAACATTAGTTTCAACTTAATACAGACAGATACTAAATGTGTAATTATTAATCCTTTGTATGAACATATGTTGATGGATTAATAAATGACGAATATTAATATACAGATTCTAGTAAATGTTATCTTTTTTTTTTTAATTTGCTGTTGCTAGGGTTGGGCCATTTTACCGGATACCGGACATTAACTCGTTTCTTTTTTGTTTTAGATACCCGAATCGAGCGGTAAAAAAGATTACAAACAGAAATGCTTTGTAAATAATGAGCGAACGTTTTAAATGAGGCGTAAGCGTTTTGTGATGTCATTTCTGCTCGAGAGTTAACAGAGCGAAATATATTGAATTTATACATTATTTTAAATTTGAACTACACTACCGCCTACAAAAGATGCGTTGACGTCACGGAAAGAGGTCTCGTGAAAAGAGAATAGATAACTTACTCGCTCTAAAATGAAATTAAATATATGGGAGAATGTTGTCATGCAAGGATACGTATACTATACTGCCTTCTTTAAATTTAGCATGAGAAGTATATTAATCTGAAATTGTAAATTAAACCTTAATAGATGGTGCATTTATAGAAGTAACATAGTTTCAACTTAATATAGACAGCCACTTAATCTTCATCTTTAAAATATTATATATAAAGAAAAATATTTAAAAATGACGAATATTAAAATAATTGCTTCTATTGAACACATTATCATTCATATTGTTCTTTGGTTTTGCTAGGGGTAAGGCATTCTACCGGATGCCGGACATTCACTCTGTTTTCCAGAAACCAACTGAAGCTGTAAAAATATGATTTCAAAGAAACACGTGACAGACGGCATTGTTTTCTAAAAGTAAAGCAAGGTGTTTCAAATTAGGCGTAATACGTTTGCAATTCTTGCTCGACTGTGAAGCATGCGACATATATTGAAATATATTGAATACCTATTTCATTTTAAAATTGTAATGCAATAGTTTGGCAAACATTCTATTTTAATCTTAAATATTCTAGACATAATAATTATGCTTCAGGTCAGATTTGAAAGTGTTCACTTTTGTAGACATTGATCTTCATATAATAACACATGTATACATATACAAAATTTCGCAAATATTATGTATATGCGTGTATATATATATATATATATATATATATATATATATATATATAAATTATAGAATGAGAGATACAGATTTATATACACACACATTTTATAAATAAGTGATGAGATAAAATGTCGGGTACATTAGTCAGGGAATCATTGAGATTCAGAACAGAATTGAACGGGCGGGGAATTTTTAACGCCGATAAACTGAACGGAATATTGATTGGATCATCACCCCTACCCTTGGGGCAGATGTCGATATATATTTCCCTCTTCGACACTTCCATCTCAATAACACTCTTGTCTATATTTGGCAACTCTTGCTTATTAAGATGCATATTAATTTCCAAATAGTCTGCACGATTTACATTTTTTACATCTCAACATTACTTGTTTGTTTTTTCACAATTCACTGTCAGATTTTAATATATTAAAATTAGGTATTTTAATGTATTCTAACGTCTCTTATAAATAACTCTGTATGGCTTTCAATATATTCAAATTAGGTATTTTAATGTATTCTACTGTCTCTTATATATAACTCTGTATGCCTTTCAATATATTCAAATCAGGTATTTTAATGTATTCTAACGTCTCTTATATATAACTATGTATGCCTTTCAATATATTCAAATTAGGTATTTTAATGTATTCTACTGTCTCTTATATATAACTCTGTATGCTTTTCAATATATTCAAATTAGGTATTTTAATGCATTCTAACGTCTCTTATATATAACTCTGTATGCCTTTCAATATATTCAAATTAGGTATTTTAATGTATTCTAACGTCTCTTATATATAACTCTGTATGCCTTTCAATATATTCAAATTAGGTATTTTAATGTATTCTAACGTCTCTTATATATAACTCTGTATGCCTTTCAATATATTCAAATTAGGTATTTTAATGTATTCTACTGTCTCTTATATATAACTCTGTATGCCTTTCAATATATTCAAATCAGGTATTTTAATGTATTCTAACGTCTCTTATATATAACTATGTATGCCTTTCAATATATTCAAATTAGGTATTTTAATGTATTCTACTGTCTCTTATATATAACTCTGTATGCTTTTCAATATATTCAAATTAGGTATTTTAATGCATTCTAACGTCTCTTATATATAACTCTGTATGCCTTTCAATATATTCAAATTAGGTATTTTAATGTATTCTAACGTCTCTTATATATAACTCTGTATGCCTTTCAATATATTCAAATTAGGTATTTTAATGTATTCTAACGTCTCTTATATATAACTCTGTATGCCTTTCAATATATTCAAATTAGGTATTTTAATGTATTCTACTGTCTCTTATATATAACTCTGTATGCCTTTCAATATATTCAAATCAGGTATTTTAATGTATTCTAACGTCTCTTATATATAACTATGTATGCCTTTCAATATATTCAAATCAGGTATTTTAATGTATTCTAACGTCTCTTATATATAACTCTGTATGCCTTTCAATATATTCAAATTAGGTAGTTTAATGTATTCTAACGTCTCTTATATATAACTATGTATGCCTTTCAATATATTCAAATTAGGTAGTTTAATGTATTCTACTGTCTCTTATATATAACTCTGTATGCTTTTCAATATATTCAAATTAGGTATTTTAATGCATTCTAACGTCTCTTATATATAACTCTGTATGCCTTTCAATATATTCAAATTAGGTATTTTAATGTATTCTAACGTCTCTTATATATAACTATGTATGCCTTTCAATATATTCAAATTAGGTATTTTAATGTATTCTAACGTCTCTTATATATAACTATGTATGCCTTTCAATATATTCAAATTAGGTATTTTAATGTATTCTAACGTCTCTTATATATAACTATGTATGCCTTTCAATATATTCAAATTAGGTATTTTAATGTATTCTAACGTCTCTTATATATAACTATGTATGCCTTTCAATATATTAAAATTAGGTATTTTAATGTATTCTAACGTCTCTTATATATAACTATGTATGCCTTTCAATATATTTGTATATATTTTGTGAAAATAACTGTTTGCTTTTCTATTTGTTTCTATAATTGTAGACGAAATACCTCTTCCGTTTTTTTTGGAAATAGATCTGCATAATCTATAATCATATAACAATTGATATTTAGATAATTATGTGATGCTGATCAAATTTGATGAAATAAGGTTTGGTCGTTTTACTAAGTTACCTTACAAATATATTAACAATGTTTACACATGATGTTGTTCTTGGATAAAGTGCAGAGGGTTTCTCGTTCAATCTCAAGAGAAACTCTCGCATGCCCCCAGATGGTTTAAAGTTATCAATTTACCAATATTTGTTTTAAATGGTGTCATTTCACATACATAACATCTAAAATATAATTACTGAGGATTCTTATTCGACCTCCAAATTTACTTATATTTCTTGAATAAGTCAATTTAGTCTTATTTGCTAGAGGCAAGATTACACATTAAATTTCGGAGCTTGCTAAAACGTATCTCTCTCTCTCTCTCTCTTCTTGTTCCCATATATATATATATATATATATATATATATATATATAGATAGATAGAAGAAAAAAGAGTGATAAATATGTGACGATTGTCCAAATTTATTTCAATTGTTCAATGCAAGGTGTATTCAGTAATAAACTAGTGTTTATTATTTTCTTAAGCCAAGGCTTTTCAAAGATCGAAATCTTACCATCTTACCATCAGACGGGAAATACAGATGGATAAGTTGGCTTTCGAAAAAAACAAAGTTCAAATATTTGAAAAATATGAAAATTATTATTAAGAATTATTAAAATAATATATATATATATATACACTATATATATTATGCTTCTCAATATGTATGACCTGGATGGACTATATGGATTCAACAAAAAGTATGTTTTTGGGTCGATATGTTTTGATATGTATTTTTGTGTATTGGTGTATATAATTTTATATATTTTCAAAGCGTAATTTTATTACCTGTAGTAGTATAACTGCGGTAATGGTCCTCTGAAGAGAAGAATTATCTTTGAAAACTCATGAGCTAAGGACTTAAGAATACTTTGCTTGAACTTTGAATTCTAATAAAATTGGATTGACACCTTATTTTATTACTTCATTTTATATTTTAATATTAATGCTCTATCCAGTATATTGAGCTTCAGTTGTTATCCGGATGTTTCACTAATTATAAGATATTAGTTGACGCTTATATCTTTTGGATTACTTTATATATATATATATATATATATATATTATGAGAGAGATAGAGATATACGAATTATTTATAAAGAAATTTGTATATATGTTCGCTGCAATTGATCTTTGATACATATTTCAATGAACACCAATGACAAATGCTGTTTGTTACTTTTTTTTTTATTAATCCATTCGAATTGGCGGGTCAACTAACTAATGTTTTGCTCAAACGGATGGATTTGTCACTGTTTAAGCGAGCATATATATATATATATATTTTTATTATTTATTACCTACAGACATCGATGTTTAATGCTTACGCGATCTTCAGTGTAGGAAGCTAATTTTCGGCGGGCGCGAACTCCGATCATAAATCGACACTGGTTCGCAAAAGATATAGATAATAGACAGTCGTCTCAGTTAATTTAATTCTCCGGACAGAACAATTGTGCACCGCTTCTTAAACGATTTCAATCCAGATATCATGACCCTACAACTTTCTCTTCGAATTCTTAACAGAATTTGATCAAAATTAGAATATCTTATTTGAAAATGTTTCAAATGTAAGACTTAATCTTTATGTTCAGAAGTAATTTAAATTCGCAGACACTTGCTGAATTGGAGTCCAATGATTCAAGATAAAATTCAATGCAAATCTGATTCATATTTTATTTCCAAATGGGAGTTTTTGTTTGCCCATAGGCCCACTACACGCTAAATAAAAAATAAAAAATGTTTAAGATTTATTAATTGACCTATTGTTAAAATTGAACAGAATTCGGTGGTATTTGAATTTTCAGCGCTATGGATAATCTGTTTAGTCTATTTGCTTGCAGTGAAGCACGTAACGAGTTTTTCTTTAGTTTTCTTTACAATAAAGGATAAGACCAGGGTAGTTTAAGACGGTATAAATCAAAATTAAGCACTAGCTCTAAAGCCGTGTGGACACATATGTAAAGATGGGGTTCACCAAAGACAGTACACATGTTACTTCCTTTCAATCTTTCGCGATCCTTTGTAAAGAAAGTACTCCAATATAGTAGATGATTGAAAAGCAGCCAAACAAGCAGCAAGCGCTTTCGTTAATACATATTCCTACATGAAGAAACTTTAAAGATTTTATTCAAATCAATTCAAACATGACTATAATAGGAAAGGAAATCGCTCAATTTTCATTTTTATAAATTATAGTTGCAGTTTCATTTGTCCTAAAATAGTAGCAAAGTTAATTAGTTTATTGATCTTAAGAAAGGTACGCAATTAGTTTGATTGAATTTTCACTACCTCGCTTAAATGAGCGTCTGCGTTGCTTCCCTGTGTATTTTTATGTCTGGGTCGTAATGGAATTATCGATGATAAAATAGATTTCGTCTAATTTGAAAAGCCCCTAAATACGATCGGTTCATTTCTTCATTAGCCGTATTCACCCGACGATGACTCTCTGGAAATGTCTAATATAAAGTAAACCTATGCAACAACACGGTAAGCGCGGGGCTGTTACCAAACAACTAGGTTTGAGAACAGCTGTAAAAGGGTAATGTATTTAACAAATCGAAACGAACTTTCCGATAGTGCAACGTTTAAAATACTCATTCTATTGTCAGGCTATTCATCCGTAGTGAATATTACTGATACTCTGACAAATATGGTACGTCCCCTTGCGCCAGGATACAGAAATTAGCACACATACCAGTATGTTATATTTTAACAGGCCACCCCTCGCCCGTACACGGGGTGCTGTTGGTTTATCTTGTTCTTGCTCTTGTTAAGTGCCAGAATGTTATTTCACACTTTGTTTGCAGGTCACTATCATGGACAGTCGAATCCCCTTTCTTATTTTATAAGTAATTCCACAAAAGGTGTTCAGAAGAAAGTACCGTACTTGTACCTCCTAAACCACCTACTCTACGTGTTACTAAATCTAACAACCCTTCACTGTAGAAGTCCCCTGCTGTCGAAAGATGTTTTACTCTAATGTATGATTTCCTAAGAACACTAGCCTTTGGAATTCCTTAACAAAAATGCAAAACCTCATCTTTGGTAAAAGCAAATTGCAAACGCTAAATTTCTTTGAGGGGGGGGGGCTGAATTGTCTAAATTTGGTAATTCTTTGTATTTTTATACACTAAAAAGTGTTAACGTAAGGAGGTCAATCATTATTGCCCAGTTGTGGAAAGCCACTATTCTATTTCAAAGACAGTATCAAAGAGTAAACGTTAAAGGGGCTCCAGGCGATCAGCAATACACTAACTCCCATAATAAAAAAAGTCTAGCAAATGCCAGAGAGTGGACCTGCTTATTACTAAAAAGAAACGTACCGATGGCATTGATGTACTACACCCTCTAAACAACCTACGCGACTAGCTACTAAATCCCACCCCTTCACTGGAAAAATCGTTAGATCACAGAAAGATTTTCCTCTCTCATAGCTACTTTACTAGACCACTTGCCGATGGAACTTTTTTCCTGTTTCACCAACGTAATTTTAATGTAATGTAAACAAATATTTGTATAATTGTGGTATTCGGACTACATTTCTCGTCTAGAATGTTATCATGAAAACGTTTCGGTTGCTGTAACCTCTGTCCTACTTCAAGTGTATCTCTTCGAACTCGGCAATATTTCTGTCGAATTCGGCGATCCGGACGGAATTTCGAACGGAACCCTTTATTTAATCCATGAGGGCCGAAACGTAGTGATGATACCCCTCAAGATAGGAAATGTAGTCCGAATAACCAAAATTATACAAATTATCAATCCTCATCTCAAATATTCAGAAATATAATGAACAGAAATGGTTCATATAAACTTTCAAATCGGATTCCCGCCTTTTAAATCGGCTCGATGCCACACTAGATCTTATCACGTGATAATATTGCCTTGTTTGGGATGGAAAAGATATTTTCGATCCAAGATTAATTCATTAGGTATTACGTTTCTGACTGTTTAATACTTAATGAATTAATCGTGAATCCAAAAAATCTTTTTCACCCCAAACAAGGAATAAACCATTTTTGGTGCTTCTTGCTTAAAAGTCCGAAAAAAAAGATTTATTTGTCTTTTACTGTTTAAGAGGTAAATAAGGGGCAGTAACTCTTAATTGTAATTTTGAGCCAGATTTTACGAGCATACATGGTGCCGAAGGATTCCATCATTTGCGTGTGAATCACAAGTACAATTTTGTTGATCCACAAACCGGGGCCACCACCAACCACGTTGAACGTATGTGGTGTGAAGCAAAAAAGAAATAAATAAAATTAAATGTGGCACCCACACGCAAATGGTGGATTCCTATCTCGCAGAATTCATGTGGCGGCAGAAATTGCCCAAATTTGCAAACAAATTGCTGAATTTTATTCAGTATAAAACCCAAGTATAAACACAATAAATTCTTAAATTTTCCATTGCTGTATACTTTGTTGTTCATTTATTACTAATTAATTTTCTGTAAATTACGTTACATGTAATAACAACAGTTGATAAGAGTTACTGCCCCTTATTTACCTCTTAAACAGTAAAAGACAAATAAATCTTTTTTCGGACTTTTAAGCAAGAAGCACCCAATTTTTTTAAAAATTATATGAAGCTGAAACACTTTTTTAGTAAGTGGCACATTAAACAAAGAATATACAAGCATGCCTTTTCATTTATCAACGAATGGCACAATTATATGAAAAAAAACCATCAAAAAACAAAGTATCATCCCAAGCATCAACTCTGTAAACCTAAAACTACCTTCACAAACGAAAGCGATGCACTATTTGCATACACATAAAGGTTGTTATAATACTCTCAACAAGATGTAACATACTGCTTAATAGAAGATCAGAAATATCACCTAACTAGCGAAATTAATAAAAAATATATTTACATTGTTTAACTAAAACAAACTAAACACAAACTGAATATAAACACAATATCTGCACCAATATTTATATAAATATATTTAACTAAGGTAATGACAAAAAAATAACACTGCCACTGTTGCATTACCCGTTCTTTCGGGGTACCCGGTAAGATTCAACAAGAATGACAAAGAACAGAACGTATATGGAAAAACTTCGGTGTTCTTTATTCCCCACCACCGGATGGTTTACGCCGGCTACGCACACACATATAACCATCTTTTGACATACTTTTGTCTCATGAAAGCTTTTTTCTTGCTGATGTCACAGACTTGGTTTCCGCTAGAAACTCGTTCATATATAGATCTGATTGGAAAGCAATTTTCTCTGCATTGTCTATCCAAGCGTGAACTAAAACAATTGTTCCACAAGCACTTCCAATTGACTGTTTGATTAAATACAAGTCAGGGGATTCCTCACGGTACCAACTTGCTTATCAGTCGCATTTTTAGTCAGCGGACATGAAAGCCTAACAACAAGACGGGCTTGGGTACCATAGTTAAAGCTTTATCGGTGTCATGAACATCGGTAAACTCCCATTCTTCTGATACTTCGATACTCTGATCACCAAACGCTCCGGCTCTTCGCGTTTCTGAAACAGCCGCCTTTCAAGTCTCGCTTGCACTGCGGAACCTTTTGATTTTTTTTTTCCTTTTCGACGCCCCACCCAAAATGAACTCGTCCACAATTCATTTGTGTCACTCTTCATTATCTTAGACAGCAAACAAACAAAAGGTCGACATATCAATATGGAGATACACAAATTACACTAAATAACAACTCTATAAAACAAACATATACCATCCGTAACAAAAAAACCATTTCCACTTCGATATATTAAAAACAAACTTGGGAGTATGTATGTATGTTTCGCGGTTTCACAGTTGACCGGTTGATCTAAGAGCAACACTAAACATATTTAAAATCAACGCGATCTAGCTGATGTATTATCACTGTCAGAAGGTCTTCGGCGTTTTCAAATTCGTTATTCAAAATAAAAATTACGTAAAGATAATTATAATAACACAAATATTCCGACATTAAGAATTCTATTTTAACCGTCCAATATTCACCCTTAGTGTATTATTAATGTATAAAGCTAGTTAATAAATGTAAACTATATATTTTGTTTGTATTATAAGTTCGAATTGAATATATACGTCTGTTCATGTTGTTTCATTTATTCAAGACAATCGAACGTTTTCTTTATCTATGCAGAGAATTTCTAACATCCCAAACGTATTTAAATAGGTTAAAAATAATGTCGATGACCTGACATTTTATGCAACTGCCAGATCGAATCTCACACAAATCAATTTAATTTTCTATAGGGTTCCCGCCACTTCTTTGACGATATCGATCATAATCCTTGATCGGAATCATTTCTTTAACAACTGTATAAAAACAAATAATAGATGTTTTTAATTTCAAATCGTTTTTTATAAAATGTATAACAAATTGTGCACCCCTTCAAATACGGGAATGACAGCTGGTAAAATATAAACCCCAAATGTAAAACAACATCAAATGAACAAGCTGTTACAAAAATAATACACGGGTATGCGAAACATATATACACTGTTTTCTTACATCTAATTAAAGTGTCTACAACAGCAAATTGACAAACTATTACCTCAAAATAAAGAATGACACCGCAAACTACCTATTAAGCAAACATAATTTCTAATATTAGTTGACTTGCATTTTAAGGATAACATTTCTAATACAAAACACGAAGCTAGTGTATATGCATTGTCCATAATATTGCTAATACAAACCGAAAACTTATAGGATACACATTGCTCATTAAACTACAACTCTTTTCTTACCTCTAACATACCTTCTATCCTATCAAAGCTCAAATTACGACCACATAATAATACAAAACTGAAAACTAGCATCAGTTTACATAGAGACGATTGCAAGTGCTATTATGACATAAACATAAGAGCAAGTACATGACTAACAATCTACAAAGCACCTGGGGAGTTTGAATTACAGGGGAGTTTGAATTACAGGGAAGTTTGGATTACCTACTAGACCCGATCCTAGATTATCTTACGTACCTCTGTAAAAGGGTGTGTTAGGACAACCTGACACTAAAATACTTTACCTAACAAGTAAACCCTGAACTAATATTTAAAATAACATAGTATTCGAAGCCCAAATAATATCTCCTCAGTTTAGCTATTGGCCAGATTATACGAGAAAATGTGCACCTTCTCCAAGTGATGTGTCCTTAAATAACAGCCCTTAGCTGAATACTCCACCAGACTAGATAAATGATTGTCCTGGAATCCGGTGAGACCAAAAGAAATATATACTATAACATAATCGACTGGTGAATTGGGGAGAGTAAAATTAATAGTCTTAACTTATTTACTAACTCAACGCTCCAGAGTTAAAACAGAATGTAATAGAATATTCGAATACCTGTGTATCTTATATATAAATCAAGTGTTATCCCAAGGAAGGGGACACTAAATTTCTGAGAACTTCGACTGAAGTAAAATGAAAATAAAATCAAATGAAACTATAACTAAAATATTAGGTTTAACTTACATCTTACAGTTTTTGAAAAACTAAAATAGAAAGTTGATACAAATATCTGAATGAAAATAAAATAATTGAATAGATTCGTCTGCTGCTTCTTCCTGAATAGAAAACACCAGAAAAATTAATAACAATAACAGAAAATAGATATGTAAAATAAATCATACATGAATACAAAATAAAAAATCAATGAATGGCGAACAGATACAATTGTGCTTTTCGACCGTCAAAATAATAGTATCTAAGAAAATAGGAAAATTACATTTGATACTCGTCGAGAAATTAATTAAAAGAATACAGAAAAAAGAAATGATGTAGTTTTAATCAAACATGTTTGAGTAATAAGTTGTTGCAAAATACACACACACCCACACACATATATACACCTATACACACATATATACACCTATACACACATATATACACCTATACACACATATATACATATACATATATACATATACATATACATATATATACATACATATATATATATACATATATATATATATATCAATGTTCTGTTCACGGAATTAATTTTACCTGTCTTGCGTGTTACTATTCCAGTAGCTCTCGCTCATATTTATACTCTGGTGTTCATATAACATGCTCAATTTCTGTTTACATATTTGTATAAAGGTTTCAATTGCGCCCTTTTAAGAGGAAGTTGGCTTTCGAAAGATGGCGCAACCGAAACCTGTATGCACATGTTACTAAAAATGTTGGTATAAATAAAACAAAAGTATACCATATATATATATATATATATATATATATATATTAAATTACTACAATCCAAGGTCGGGAAAAATAATTTTTGAACAGTCTTGCACCACGTTTTGTTTGCTTTTACGCAGTAAAATAAAGATACAATGATACTAACCTTATCCAACGATAATTATTAAAAAAATACGCATGGTTTTGATTCTAGAAAATGTATAAAGTGTAAGGCTTTATCTTAAGCGCCCTTAAGAAGTGATTGGCATTCAGGAAATCTTTCTAAATTGCTATCTAATGCCTATTTACCAAATTCACATCAGACATATTTGAATTTGCAAATAGGGGTGTGTTCCTATATTTTCCTCTCATAGATTTTTTTTTTAAATTCTAAAAAAGTGAGATTTGTTCAATCTTAATTAAATGATATATATATATATTAAAAATGATAACTATCTCAATGTACCGAATGGGTTTTACATGTATCTCTTTGCATAAAACTAAACATTATATATATATATATATATATGTGTGTGGGTGTATGCAGGTTCAGATTATTTCGATGGGAATCTGATTAAGAGAGCTCGATGTGCATTTGACTACATTTGAGAGAAAAAAAACTAAACACAAAATCGGGTTGTACATATAACTTATTTTGACCTACATCGGTATCATCAGCTGTATTGCCAACTGATTTTAGAACATGAATTCATGTTAATATATATATATATATATATATATATATATATATATATATATTAGTTTATACACTGAGGTTTTTATTTTTAAATTATTTCAAAAAGAGAAAACGGCTCATGTAATTTCCTTGAGAGAAAAGTAACAGATTTGCGAAATGCATTTAAGATCGAATTTTTACTTTTTAAAAACATATATAAATTTATATCTTAAATTTGTGAAATATAGAGAAATATTAATCTTCACGAAGAACGTAAGTAGATTAATATGTGAAGATTAAAAGCGAATATGAAAAAACTTCTGAATCGGAATTAGTGTTATTTAAAAAATAGATTAAGCATAATTCTATTTCAGAAACGTAGTATAAACTGGTTATTTAGTGTGAGCATTGTATTTGAGTTCAACACAAGCAAACAAAGATCATCTAATTAAACTTTGTCACTATGAAGACTGCTTAACATTTCGGTAAAACAAGTACTCAATCTAGTGTATATATGGATACCAGTCTTTTAAAGTTTGTAAATTCGGAGATAAGCACGAATCTTACTTAAGTTTCAAGATGAATACTAATATACTGTTACTATGGTTTTTTATTGGAAATAAATAGATGGCACTTTTCTATCCTTCCCTCTCACACCTATATTAGCATTTGTTTTATATTTGCGATTGATTAGATATCCGGCGAGAATAAGGACCCCACTGAATTATCGTAAATATCTTCATAAAATGTATACAAAAAAATCAATTTCTTGTAAAAGTTTACAGGGACAAAAACACTTGTTTGATCTTCATATAGGACTTTGTTTTTATTGTATCCCCGAGAGAGGGCGATAGGCAACATACTTTATAATCTGGATTTAGGTTACCCGTAACAGTGTTTTTCTATTTAACTCGTAATATCTATATGTGATGAAGAAACAATTTTTTTTAAATGTAGTAACGAGCCAGCTCTTATACAGGCTTCCCAGAATACTCAAGGATAAGCGTTGATAGGTTTTCCAGTTGGATGGTGAGACGAAACCGAAAGGATTTTAATTTGATTATTAAAGAAGACGGCTCAACAATAATAGTTTAACATTGCACTAAAAAAAAAACGGGAATGGTGTATTCCGCTTCGAAGCAGCCACGTGCATCTCTGTTCAACAGACGAATAGTTATTGGAAATAAACTTCGATCATTGAGTGTTCGTTTTGTTTTACGTGCACAGGTGAAGAAAGTAAAGTATGTACAGTGATTGTAGCTAGTTCTATCATGTTTTTAAGAAGACATCCATATAGTATTGTTACTTTATGAAAGTAATGAAGGCTTCACATACATTCGACGGTGTGTAACTTAGTTTGGTAACTCGAATCTATAAAGTCGTTGCAGTGATCTTTAATTTCTATAAAGTCTGAATGATTTATTTTTATGAATAGTCTGGTCACTTTTTAGTTACAATCCATTAACCTTTTATTTACAATGACTACCATATTCGCTCTGACCCGGAGGGTAGTTCCTGCTCGTATCTTATATATAGCTTTAGTATTGGTCTGTTCGGGGCACGGAAATGACCTGCTTTAGGTAAGGGGTCGAATCTACACTTCTCCGCTATCCTGAAAGTAATGTTCGAACTCATTTCTACACGTTTCATCTGGCTACCGTATTCCCCGAGCCTATATATAACCACCCCAACCATGGTTCTCATGGCGGTAAAAGTCGTACTTTTTGGGAGCCGAGATAAGTACTCAATCTAAACAAGCCGAGAAAAAAACTACTGCTGATATTATTCACCTAAAAATGACACAATTGCTTTAGAGAAATGTAGAATTTTGAATATTTTATTATGAACGTAAACAGCTGACTCTTGTAGGGGAATAGCGAATAACGTCTCCATCTTTAAAAAGTTCCGTACCGGAATACATTTCATATGAAAGAATATATAGCTTACACTGATTATTGTTTTCCTATTTACTTGGCAAAGTAAGATACAAGGGCGGTTTTGAATATGGGGGAAATAACTCCTTCGTAAAAAGGGGCACGCTTGATAGGAATGACAATAAACCTTGTTACAGTTTAGAAGGATTTATATTCAACGACCGAGAACAGAATAGACCATGTTAAGCATAAGATACTACACTGTTCCTGTCTTAAATGCAAACTGCATTACATTACGTCTAAAATGCAGGTAACACCAATGGCCTTATTTAAGCGCTTATAAAAGTACTGAGATGTGTAGACATAATGCCGTTCCACACACTTCTTCATCAGTATAAATAGGTGCAATCCTTGATGGAAAGTATAATTCAAGACAGACTAGCGTCCTGTTAAGTGTAATGTCCAGGCCAACAGTTTTACTAAATGTTATAAAACTGGAGATAAACACCGAACCTAAACGTATTCTAAGCCTACACATGTAACTACTGAACTCTTGTAACAACTGAACTCTTGAACCTAGTGAACTCTTGAACCTAGTGAACTCTTGTAACTACTGAACTCGTGTAACTACTGAACTCTTGTAACTACTGAACTCTTGTAACTACTGAACTCTTGTAACTACTGAACTCTTGTAACTACTGAACTCTTGTAACTACTGAACTCTTGTAACAACTGAACTCTTGTAACAACTGAACTCTTGTAACAACTGAACTCTTGTAACAACTGAACTCTTGTAACAACTGAACTCTTGTAACAACTGAACTCTTGTAACAACTGAACTCTTGTAACAACTGAACTCTTGTAACAACTGAACTCTTGTAACAACTGAACTCTTGTTACTAGTGAACTCTTGTTACTAGTGAACTCTTGTTACTAGTGAACTCTTGTTACTAGTGAACTCTTGTTACTAGTGAACTCTTGTTACTAGTGAACTCTTGTTACTAGTGAACTCTTGTTACTAGTGAACTCTTGTTACTAGTGAACTCTTGTTACTAGTGAACTCTTGTTACTAGTGAACTCTTGAACCTAGTGAACTCTTGAACCTAGTGAACTCTTGAACCTAGTGAACTCTTGAACCTAGTGAACTCTTGAACCTAGTGAACTCTTGAAACTAGTGAACTCTTGAAACTAGTGAACTCTTGAAACTAGTGAACTAATAAAAAATACTGCATCGTCGTACGAACATACTAATAAAGTAAATAGTGTATCTTGATTCCACCAAAAACCTTTAAGAACTATATCCAATAAATATTTCCTTCTAATGATATTTATTTTTTTATTTTTTATTTTTTTAATAGTTGCAGTTTTTCTCCACTTTTTCTTGGCATTGATTAATTAGCTTGCGTATTAAAGAGAAAAGTTTTATTTTTACCACACGAGCAAAAGTTCATGAATGAAATTCGATAAATTTTAATTAGCTTAGATTATGATTAATAACTTATATCGGCAGGTGTTGCTGTCTTCTCGTGTTTAGTAGAATTTAATCACGGATATTTCATATTAATTTGTAAACAGGCTTTTATCATCCGATACAAATATTTACTGTTTTAACCTATGAATAAAGAATTGTGCTAATCACTGTTTTATTTATTTAACTAGCAAAAATAACTGGTATCCGTTCACATGTTTGCCTATGTATAATATATATATATATATATATATATATATATATATATATATATATATATATATATATACCGTATTTCTTAATTGGGAGAGTTCCCCAGCAGAGTGCTCAATTATTAATGCAAAAGTAAAATTAACTAAATAATTAATAAGAGCATAATATTTATTAATATTAAATAAAGTGTTACAACAACATCCGGACCAAGGTTTCAGATCCGAGAAAATCGGACCTTCATCAGCGGAGTCGTATAGCTTAATGAGTGAGAGCAACCGCCAGGAATTTCAAAATATTGTCCGTTGGAAAGATGGAACACTTTCAGATTTAAAATATTTATTATTAGTACCTAAATTTTTTTATGATTAGTACCATTACGACTTCATAAATTTATAAATGGTGTGACTACAATTTATTAAATTATAAGTTTTATTTTTATTTTTAATGATTTATTATTTAATATTTTTAGAAATATATTATTACATTAGCATATTATTTCAATATAATTTTTAACTTAATGTTAAAAATAAAAATAAATTTATATTATCTCCATTTACTTTCGATAACATATATAGCGTCTCTATTGGTTAAATTTGAATACTTTTTATAACGGGCTACGTAATTCCACGCACGTGACAATTTAAACATGCTAGGTTCCCATCTGTCCAACTGTTAACGTTATTCCCATTTAATTTCTTGCTTTTTCGATGTACAGCGTTGCTGTTGTTTTGATCTGAAACTTTTCCATAACTGACTACGAATATTCCACGCACGTGACAATTTTAAATCTGAAAGTGTTCCATCTTTCCAACGGACAATATTTTGAAATTCCTGGCAGTTGTTCTCACTCATTAAGCTATACGACTCCGCTGATGAAGGTCCGATTTTCTCGGATCTGAAACCTTGGTCCGGATGTTGGTGTAACACTTTATTTAATATTAATAAATATATATATATATATAATCTTATTATATGTAATACAGACTTATTTTTTTAGCCATTGTTAAGAGCAATGAAGTGACACGGATGATTATCATACTAACATAGTGTTCTATGTATTTTCTTTTATATTTCCGTGGAACAGACAAAATAGTAGAAAGAGGGGAGATTGACACGGCATTTCCTCTTAGACTACTAAATTTTCTAGAGTCATTTCTGCGTTTCTCTTCTAATAGGATCAAAATCTAACCAAATTTCTCCTCTGCTTCGCTTTATCTGTTCCCTCCTATGCCAAGATTCGTTCAATAAACTCAATAACACTATTATTTTCTATATATTGGATTGTTTTGAGACCTGCAAATCTAAAAAAATATCAGTTTAAAAATATGTTCATAAATGTTTATTTTACGTATAGTTGTACAGCCTATGTCTAAAAAAATACGATTTTTATGTAAAAACAAGGCATTTAAGCCAACTGATGTAAGGAGCTAACAAGAACAAATATGGTTACCGCAAATATGCGTTTCGGGCTTAGTTTTGCAAAAAACAAGGTTATAGGTAAGAGGAAATAGTCAGCAGGAAGAGAATTCCATAAGGATGAGATTCTAGGAAACCAGCTTCTGGAATAGGAAGTTTTATTTTTAATGAGGTATCAAAACCGCGAATTGATGGGGACCACTCGACTAACGAGTCACACAGGCTGGAACAAAAGAACACAATTCTGAAGAACTACCTTTGCGATAATCATTTGTTCTTCTTAGCTCCTTACATCAAGTGGCTATATGCCTTGCCTGTAGCTATTTTTATGAAAAAACACTTATATCAACCAAGCTGCTTAGCGGTTCACAACAATATTACCTGGACACATTGTCATCTGTCAATCGATTAAGACTGACTAAACATTTCCATGAACATCAAACATAGACAGCAGTTGGTCTGACAAACACGTCATGTGACAAATCTTCCAAACCATATAAACTTCGATAAC
>OY744536.1:92502675-92512675 GCA_963556195.1 Sepiola atlantica | reverse complement strand
AAAACTTACACCGGCGTGTTGCTTTCATGGGCTGTGTGGGCCGCTGCGTTGTCTGGTTGTAGTAATAATTGTGTGTTTGTGAAAATTAATATGAAAAATATATACATTTTAAATCTTTTTTAATGCACCTCTTATTGGTTGACGTATATAAATAAAAAAATCCTAAAAAATATTTTCAAAAGGAACAGATTGGCCGGCTGTATATTTGGAGAGTTTACCAAGATAGTTTTTTTTCCAGAGAGGATTCATCACAACGAACATATCTTTTATTTTATTATTTATTCATTTTGTAAAGATATTGTTCACTACACGTGTGAATATATATATATATATATATATATATATATATGTATATATAATATGTATATACAGGGTGTCTCAAAAAAATGCACTCACTCGTAGAATGACGAGAAAACTTTTATTTATGAACATAGAGTGAAATGAAATAGCATCGAATACATGAGACAGATGTAATTGAAGAATCATATTCGCAAATGTTCAAACTGATGACCATTATTGTTCAAACAAAGCTGATAACGCGCACCAAGGGATTCGCAAACGTCTCGTCATTCTAAGAGTGAGTACATTTTTTGAGACACCGTGTATTAATCCCCCTTTACTTAGGCTGGGCACTGAGTGAATTTAATAACAAACAGTACTACTAGCTTCATTGCGAGATCCGACTTGGCATTTACTAAGTTAAATTCCTCCTAATATAAAGCTAGTCTGTGGTGGTCAACGGGTAATTCTATTGACTGCGAATAACTGCCGATTTGTGATCGGAGTTCGCGCCCACCGACCGTCGGGAATTAGCTTCCTGTACTGAAGATTCCGTAAGCATGAAACCCTGATGTCTGTAAGTAATAAATAATTAATATTTATTTATAAAATATTATAGATATAGATATATAGAGATATAGATATAGAGATATAGAGATATAGATATAGAGATATAGATATATAGATAGATATATAGATAGGTATGTAGAGAGATATAGATATATAGATAGATATATAGATAGGTATGTAGAGAGATATAGATATATAGGTATGTTGATATATAGGTATGTTGATATATAGGTATGTTGATATATAGGTATGTTGATATATAGGTATGTAGATATATAGGTATGTAGATATATAGGTATGTAGAAATATAGGTATGTAGATATATATATAGGTATGTAGATATATATATAGGTATGTAGATATATATATAGGTATGTAGATATATATATAGGTATGTAGATATATATATAGGTATGTAGATATATATATAGGTATGTAGATATATATATAGGTATGTAGATATATATATAGGTATGTAGATATATATAGGTATGTAGATATATATAGGTATGTAGATATATATAGGTATGTAGATATATATAGGTATGTAGATATATATAGGTATGTAGATATATATAGGTATGTAGATATATATAGGTATGTAGATATATATAGGTATGTAGATATATATAGGTATGTAGATATATATAGGTATGTAGATATATATAGGTATGTAGATATATATAGGTATGTAGATATATATAGGTATGTAGATATATATAGGTATGTAGATATATATAGGTATGTAGATATATATAGGTATGTAGATATATATAGGTATGTAGATATATATAGGTATGTAGATATAGATGTATAGATGTATATAGATGTATAGATATATAGATATAGATGTATAGATATAGATGTATAGATATAGATGTATAGATGTATAGATGTATAGATATATAGATATAGATATAGATGTATAGATATAGATGTATAGATGTATAGATATAGATGTATAGATATAGATGTATAGATATAGATGTATAGATGTATAGATATAGATGTATAGATATAGATGTATAGATATAGATGTATAGATATAGATGTATAGATATAGATGTATAGATATAGATGTATAGATATAGATGTATAGATATAGATGTATAGATGTATAGATATAGATGTATAGATATAGATGTATAGATGTATAGATATAGATGTATAGATATAGATGTATAGATATAGATGTATAGATATAGATGTATAGATATAGATGTATAGATATAGATGTATAGATGTATAGATATAGATGTATAGATGTATAGATATAGATGTATAGATGTATAGATATAGATGTATAGATGTATAGATATAGATGTATAGATATATAGATATAAATGTATAGATATATAGATATATATAGATGTATAGATATATAGATGTATATAGATGTATATAGATAGATATATAGATGTATATATATATATATTTATATTTGGGGTGTGTTATAACATATACACACGTTATAAAAACATAACCACTGCACATAATACATTGTTTTAACAATGATTTAGTTTCTAGAGATACCATTTACACATTTTGTTTGGTGTATTTTCTTTTCAAGAACCTTTTTAAATAATTTATTTAAGTTTTAATCGAGGGATAATACATGATTATAAGATAGCTGTTTCCCCCCTTTATATCCCTTGATGATATTTATTTAAACATTCCCCCTGCATTATAAAAATCTTCCCTTTAAAAATCTACCGATAATAAGTGTTAGCTTCTTCTGTCCCGTTTAAATGTTCTTCTGGTAAGGCCTTTCCTATTTTGACTGAGTTTGTCTTGATCGTCACAGAGATTGTTTTATGTGCATTTGATTTATTGATGGCCATTTAACTTTTCGATTGTTTTTTTGGGGTTTCACGCTGCTTTGTATAAGCCAAACACCCAATCTGATATAATATGAATACTATGCTTCACCATTATATTATACGTGTCTATCTGGTCTAGTGGTCTCAATCAATTCGCTGTTTTAACACCTCATTGTAATACAGTGTCCTATTCGAGTGGCTTTTGTAAATTGCATTTTGCGCAGGTATTCTGTGAACTTTCCATAGAATCATGTCAGGTGTACTGCTCAGCAAATTTTATTAAATAACAGTGTAATATACATCTGATCTGTAATTATATATATATATATATATATATATAATTGTAGATAGATATATAGATATAGATAGATATATAGAGATAGATAGATATATAGAGATAGATAGATATATAGAGATAGATAGATATATAGAGATAGATAGATATAGAATATTGTTTTCCTTAACACGGCAAATCTTAGTTGATTCCTTCTCCGAGGACGACAGACCTGGGTGGAATCGTCGTCATTAGATTTTTATACAGATTCCTCTGGATTTACCAATATTTCTGAGCCCCACGCTTTTTTGGATTTCATTATTGGTGATGCTCATACCCGTTTGAACTTTAAAATTATTTTAAAAACTCTTTCAAATTTAAAACTTTGACAGTCCTATCCTGTCAACTTATCAATCATACTTTTTCCTCCGATAAGATTTTAATCTTTGAAAAGCCTGGTTTAAGGAATTAAAGAGACGAAATATAAATGTTTTTTATAAACTAAACTGCTCCTTGTTTTGAACAACTCAAGATATCGATTTGCTTCCATTTGCAAGTCTAATAAATTTTCATTGACTTACCATAGATATAGAGATGTAGATATAGGTATACATATATATATAGGTATACATATATATATAGGTATACATATAGGTATATATATAGATATAGAGATATATATAGATAGATATATATATATTTATATATAGTAAGCAATGAAAATATATGTGGCAATCAAACTACACAGAGGCTCACGTGTTTCGTTTCCCCTCGGGGATCAAACACGGGAGCCTCTGTGTAGCTTGATTGCCACATATATTTTCATTGCTTACTACCAAGCTCTACTTACGTATCGAGCACTGTTGTAGTAAATACTGAAAACTGACACATAAAAAATTATATATCCATATAATATTTTATGTGGATACATGAAGTACTAATATGTAGATGTGTGTATATGTAGATGTGTGTATATATGGGTGTGTGTGTGTGTATATATATATATGGGTGGGTATATATATGTATGTATATATGTAGAAATATTAAAAGGAATTAGGAAATCGACGGATGCAGATCTTTTTTTCAATTCAGTTGGTCAATGTGAGGTATATTACGCAAGAAAGCAATTTATTCAATTATTCTTTTTCATTAAGTCAGGCTTTTCAAAGATTAAAATCTGATCATCATGCAAGTACGGATGTATTTTTTGAGTTAGGTCGATTAAGCGAGGAAAGTTGTATTAAAACCTTACATGAACACGACCAATGTACGGACAGAATATTTCACAAAAAATCATAGATCAATATTAATATATGTTTAAACTAAAGCATGAAGTACTGCTCTAATTATCTTCGAAACATAAGTGCAACAACCCGATTAAGACGCATGTAAAAACATACGCATCTATGACGGACCTACTTACTGCCAGAGCCCCCTTTTCCAAGTGCATTAAATAAAATATTCAACAATAGGAGTCGACAGAATTTCCGTGATCGAAAACTGTCGTAACTTTTTTTCCAGGAAGTGGACTTTAGGCTAAAATAATGTTAACAGCGAGGATTCATATGACATAAAATCAGACGAACAAGGGAATAGGACGACGAATACAATCGAAGAGAAGAATCAAATAATGGCGAGGCCAAAATAACCTTTGGATATTTCATGAGAAAAACAAATGCAAGCATTGCTGGTGAAATGACATGTAAATGGTTGGAGACAGGAAATTGAAAGAGAGAAACAAAGTCGCAGTTGAGATGGCCGTAAACAGCGCTCAGCAGAACATGTATAGAAAAAAGGAATAATTCACTAATGCAGGGAGGTATTAAATACAGACGGTTTGACGCGACAAAATGGAGCGCCAAACCGAATTGTAACTGAAGGCTCTATGAGCTTAAGAATCATTTCTAAAGAAAGAAGTAAATACACTTTGTATTTTATTTTTATTTTTTATGGAAATCACTGCAGACAAGGCATGAAGCCACTGGATTTAAGGAGCTAAAACTAAAAATACTAGCCAATAATAATTGTAAGATGGATAGATTCCGACCCAGGAAACAGCAATTCTTCCCTCTTTATCAGAAACATCGTTCATAGAATGCGACAACTAAAGGATACAATCAGTTAAGCGAGTTATGAGGCTGCCGAAAGTAAATCCAAGGGCCACTTTGTTCTCCCCTCTATTTTTAGGATTATTCGGACTTCTGTTCTTATCTAGTTTGTGTTATTCACAGCACTTCGGTCGATGTAATCCCCGACCTTCTTCAGGTAAATCATTCCGAACTTGGATAAATTTTAATTGAATTACTAATCTTTCATCGTTCGTAATCATTCCACTGGCTGTCCATTGACGAACAGCACACGGTACTAAAATCTGATAGTTACAAAACGTTCCACAATTGCGCATAATCTCGTTCTAGGGAATTCGCACCCTTTATATTCCACCATTTCCAATTATTTGTTATCTTTCGACTCAAAATTGGAGCCTCGTTACCTTGCCTCTCTCACCCTAGCCTCTTCTGCGATTTTTTTTAACGTCCAACCCTAACTCTAACCCTAACGTCACCCTAACCTAACCCTAACTCTTACTCTAACCCTAACATTTACCAAACGTCAACCTAACCCTAACCCGACTTGCTATAAACCTCACTTCTACTGAATGACGTCCAGTCTCACTTAAGCAGACTGGTAGACAATTATATATTGGCACCATGTTGTATTGACTTGCTTCTCGTCTGATGACTCGTATGGTGATGGCCTAAGTATTAATCTGATTAAAAGCACGTATGCTGTCGACCAGAAAGCTTGCCCTTCAAAAAAAAAATAACATCAGTAGTTACGGATTACATCGTCTATTGGAGTTCCTCGCAAGACAAACTCAATAAACCGTGGTTGTTTTAATTCCCCAGGGGAAGGTGGCCGTGCAACCAATAATTTACTAACCGGCTTTATTAAAATGCGTTTGGGTCCTCCGAAGTCTCTGAGAAAGAGACAATCAGAAATGTAAATCAAATTACCCTCTTTTTATTCTGACATCATCCACCATAATCGGCCGTGAAAGAGACAGCAAACTCGCCATCACACTCAATTATTTTAATCAGCATTCAAACCTGGGTACCTGTAAATCATTTTGAAATAAACACTTAATAAATCCATGAAATAGATTCTTGCAATTTCCACTTGACATATAAACGTAGAATTCTAAATATGTGTTATTCGTAATTGTTAACGCTTATAGTAAGAATTGAACCTTAACCATATGGGACTGATGAAAGAACGAATCTGTTTCGAATGGGAGTATTCAAGAGATGAACTCCTTACTTCATGACATAAGTGTATACTTCGCGTTGAAGTGAGTGACGAAACGAAAACAATCAGAACACGTTAGGGTTCAGTTACACATTCTGTACACAATCCAGACTTCGTCATAGCAGATTCGCACGTTTAACTAAAACTTTCTCAAGTGATAGATCATGTACATGAACAAGATGGGAAATTACAACGCTGGAAACCATGTAAATATAAGATATAATATACGATTAGTAGCCTAAATATTGAAGATTATTATAACGATACTATACCTACCTACCTTAATGGAATATTTATTTGAGTATTCTCCTACTAAAGGGAATTCAGTAACACGTGGTATACGCAAATTTAAACAATTTACTTCATGCTTTTGGGATTTTACTCACCTGTTTAAAATCGGCGTCTTCTGCGTGGATGATTCTGTATTCGATGTCAAATCATTGTCAGCAAGACAGGAAGTTATATTATACACACTCCATGCGGACGTAAATACAGACATTATGACATAACATGAGTTAATTATTAAGATGAAACGGATAGCATAGTTATTTAATATCTGTTCCTACACGGTGTTACCAAGATATAATAGAAAAAGTTTATTCAATATTTGCGTCAAAATGTGTCTAACAATATATTTTTTTAAATGTAATGCAGCTATCTTCGAAAACATTCAATTGTTTAATATATTAGATTTTTGTATAAATTTAAAGGCCATACATTGTATCTAATGTATTTCTATTTTTGCAAATACACGACGTAATTTTTTATGTTTTTTAACTTTTAGAAGAGCAAATTTGACTGACTTGTTCACAAAGAAACCAAAACATTATGGTAGATACTCTTTTTTATATCAATTATTTAAAATCTTAACTTTTCGCTTTCGTAGTTAAAATTATTGTTTATCTTTATATCAATAAATATTTGGTCACATAAAAATATTTAAATCACATATAGACAAGAAATAAATAAATGGCATGATGAATAAAGATTAGAAGAAACAAGAATAGAAATATCTAACAAATAATTCCAAATCTTCTCAGGATATAAATTATCATGGGAATCGCTGCAGTCAATGCGTGGATCATCTTTTTCATTAAATCCAGGTACACATATTTTTAGTTCTTAGGGGTCGTGACCCTTTGTCGCACTCAGAGGTGAAAGCACGTAAACATTCAACACATAAAATAGAAACGTAGATATATATATATATATAAGAAATGTCGTTCATTTAAAAGCATTGGTAGGTCAGTATTATTGGTCCCCCGATTTTATAAATCGGGGTACTTATGTTTTGAGGCCCGTCCGTCCGTCCGGATTTTTCTCCGCAACCATCCATTGGATTTCTCTGAAATTTTGCATGAAGTTGTATCTTTGGTTAGGTTAGAAAGTGACATTCTCCGATTTTTGAAAAAAATTCTGGTTAGACCCCCAGGGGGTAAAAAGGCCCCGAAATGGCAAAAAAATGACATTTTTTGCCTCATAACTTTTCATCCATCCATTCAATTTCTCTGAAACTTGCCCAAAATGTGGAGGCAATTGTTCCTGATAGAAAATAAGTATCGCTGACCTTCGAAATCTGGTTCGCGCCCCCAGAGGGTCAAAAGCCCCCCAAAATGGCAAAAAATGATCCTTTTCTCCCATAACGTTTGATCCATCCATTCAATATTTCTTAAACTTGGCCAAAATGTATAGGCAGTTGTTCTGGATATGAAATGAACATCCTTGACCTCAGAAATATTCTGGTTCGCGCTCCCAGAAGATCAAAGGGGGGGCGGTCAAAAATACCCTAAATTCCCCAAATTAATTGCATTTTACACTCGCCACATCGAGTCACATACAGAGGAGGGCCACGCACACGCGGCTTGTTAAAATTGAAAATAGAAGTCGTTATCAATGCAAGATATTTTTTTTACTTTGATGTTATTAGATTTGAGATAATATTCCATCATCACCAGTATTGTCATATTTTTTTTTTTTCAGAAAATAACAATTTTTGTTTTTTTGATATAATGTCCTTATAATGGGTGTTATCCGCGAATATGTTATTGGCGGTGATGAATTCAAATTATGATTGTAAAACAAACACGCATTGGCATACTCGAAGTTTAGAAATATAGATGGGTCGTTCATTTAAAAGCATTGGTCGTTCAGTATTATTAAAATTGAAAATAGAAGCTTTTATCAATGCAATATTATTATTATTTTTACTATAAGTTCGGAATTTACTTAAGTTCGGAATAATATTTCATCATCAAAGTTGTCCAGTATTGTGTAATTTCTCAAAAAATAAAATAAACCAACTTTATTTTTTTTTAATATATAATGTCCTTGAAGTTTTGAAAGATAGGTCGTTCATTTAAAAGCATTGGTCGGTCAGTATTATTAAAATTAAAAATAGAAGCCTTCATCAATGTAAAGTTAATTAATTTTTTGTAATTCCTGAATCTATGACGTCATGTTAAAGCTATTATGTTCATAAGTTTATGTTTCAAGATCTATTCGTGAGATAATTAAAATAGCTCAGTTCGTAGAACATCAGACTCGAGATTCAAAGTGACGGTATCGATTTCCGGCGACGACATCCGCTTATTTTGTTGGCAATGTATTATTTAGTAGTAATGAAATATTTTCCATTTCTGAAAGTTAAGATATTTCTTTTAAAATATTTTGATAGACGGATATGTTCTGGCCACACACACAAAACGTGTCCCTTATATTATATGTGGATTATTGCAATTTACTTGGAAGAATCTCATGTTCTTTCTTTCAAAGTATATCTATAAGAGGCAGTGCATGTTGGTCAGTTGGGCACGCTTAAATTTGAATTAGTATTTTCCTCGGGCAGTCAGGGTCAAGGACGGCATTATATTTGTGTGTCTCACGGTCAAGTTTGAAATAGCATTTTTTCTCGGGGCATTCACACTCAATTTTAAATAGCATGTTCGTTGGTGTGAAATAGCATTTCTTGTGTCAATTTTGAAAAATAAAAAAAACACTAGTCAGTTCTTCACAGTCAAGTCTGAATATGTTTGTTTTTAGTCTGGCTACCCCGCCTAATAGACCGGTATCGTCCGGGCCTTTGGGTCTGGGTTTACGCCGGTCTATTGGGGGTTGCCGGTCCTGTGCAGTTCTGGGAGGTGCACCCTCACAGGCTTTGCCTCCCCTCTTTGGGGAGGAGTAAGTTTATTGCTTACTGTCTGAGGCGCCCCTACCGGGGAATGCCGACGGGGCTGCCCAGGCAATTTTTAAATGACCAGAGTGCTCACCTCTCGAGCGCTGGCTTATCTAATCCCACTTCCCCGACGTTGTGTCACATCTTACTTTGTGGGAGGTAGATAAATAACTTTATTACGTCTGTAATAAAATTTTGTCGGTCTGACTTGATCAAGTTTCCAATATCATTGTCATCTTTTTGCCACAGTAATGTTCGAAATATCATTCTCGTCGCTCAAAAATGTCAAATTTGAAATAATATTTATACTAGTTGAACACGTCCAAGGTGTAAATAGCATTTCTGTCCGTCTGTCATGGTCAAGTTTTAAAATACATTTTTGTCGGACTGTCACAGCTAAATTTTAAATTGCAAATCCATCGATCCGTCGGTGTCAAGTTTGACAGTTTCACAGGTATGTCACAGTTAAGGTTAAATCGCATTGTCAGTTTGTTGCAGTCAAATTTAAGTTTTGAATAAGGTGGTATTCAATCGTGTAGGTTTTAGTTTAATGTATAACTATAGTCGCCTTATCACAGC
>OY744536.1:92447675-92500175 GCA_963556195.1 Sepiola atlantica | reverse complement strand
TTCCAGTATCCTATACCTTTATGACACCGCCATTCGTCCATGCATTTTTTTAATTGTCACATCTTGGCTTGTGCACCGAACCACAAGTCTCTACCTCTTGGACAATGTTGAAAAATGATATATCGTAAAACGTTTCGAACCCTGTCGATGTGTTGCATGTTTTAAAAGTACTTCCACGGAATTAGATCCGACGAAACATAAAATAAGAGGCAGTAGAACAATCAGGAAAAAAACCAATTGAAACTTACTAATTCAATGTTATTAATCAAAATAAATGTTGACAGTGCCTTTATAAGAGAGAATAATATTGAAGAATTCAGATGGCGTTAAATCGCCATCTGAAGCTTTCAATTACAATAATCAATAATGGCCGAAACAGTTTACGATGTAGGAAAAGAATCTAAAAGTACAGACCAGACTAAAGCATAGGAATGCAGAATCGGGTGATGGTGAGTTTAGCAAGAAAGAATAGCTTATTATACCAAAAAATAAATAAATTTTATAAATTTCTTAAAATATAATTGTAACTTACTGATTTAAATATTTAAAAAAAAACTCCCTCGTAAAACGGAAGTGCGTGAATCTTAATACAATATAAAACTAAAGTTTTTTTTCATTTAATATCGCTACTAATTGACTGATCGGTGAGGACTTAATAAGTTCTGACTCGTTAAGATAATCACCACACGCGTCGATACGGGCTATTTTGCATTCCTTTACCAGTTCAGAGCGGAGATAAAATACGTTTTAATCAACGTAATATGTTGTTCATTAACAAAAAATGCAAGTTAATATTTCTAGCAGAACAAGTGTTACCATTATAATAACGTTATCAAATGTTTAGATAGTGTTTTATATAAGAATACCCCAATAAAAGCTTCATACATGTCTCTATATAGAGTAGATGAGTGTGCAAATATATATATATATACAAACATGTATGTATATGTGTGTATATGTGTGTATATGTATATGCATGTATGTATATGTATGTATGTATATATATATAAATGGTGAAAAAGGAAAACCAAAAATTATAATTCATGTATTCTTCAACGTGTCGTCTTTATCGTAAGACTTCCTCCGAATGATGGTTTCTTAAGATAAATCACTCCACCGAAGTATTACAATGAAGACCAAACGTTGATAAATACATAATATTTGTTGGTGGTACTTTTTTAATTTTCTATTACGTCGGACTATTTTATTTCTGTCTATATATATATATATATATATATATATCTCATATAAATAAAGATTAAACAACGAACATTACCTGAAGGCAATGGAGTAACAACCTTGGTTTTTAGATCTATTTCCTTGACCCATTAGCATGACACATAAACACGAATTAAAAGTCATAAAACATTTTTTACCGACATCTGGTTGATATATATATATATTATTTTTTTTAGTGTTTA
This sequence comes from Sepiola atlantica, assembly GCA_963556195.1. Lineage (NCBI taxonomy): Eukaryota > Metazoa > Mollusca > Cephalopoda > Sepiida > Sepiolidae > Sepiola > Sepiola atlantica. The sequence goes on along the minus strand of OY744536.1, from coordinate 92,498,754 downwards.
ACTTTTTAATGTTTGTGTGAAACGGAAGTAGATATACAACCCGAGGAATGTTATTCTATCTGCTCCGGGTAGTTTCTTTTTTAATCTTATATTCGTTAATGTGTTGCTTTTCCATTCGTTTTAAGCAGGAAGGCTTCTGTTGGAATCATTTTGTAATCATGTCTTGTTGATTAGTTCATGCGAAGAGATGGCTTACTGGCCTAAAAAAATAGTTAAAAGTTTTGGCAGATTTTTCTAAACTATCCTAGTCTTTCTAATATGTTTCTTAATGGCGGCTACTATAAAATGCGACACAATCAAGTATGTAAATGTATCCATTGAACATGAGTAATAATATGAAATAAATTTATTATCCAATGTAGCAGAAAGTCCTGGACATATCTCTAACAGTTCTTTCTGGTATATAAGTCATACAAAATACACAATTACTATGCAATCCTCACAGCAATGTGCCTTGAAAATAGAGCCGTTTAACCTTACATCGTGATATAGGAAACCTATCTTCAAACCGAAAACAAACAGTCGATCAGCTTAAGGTCCAAAGGATCATCTATCTCTGAGACCCAACTAACTTCCTCTTCTCATCTTGCTTAAATATATCTAGATATTAATCTCATTTGTGATGGAGTACACAGCAAACCAACATAAAAATTACAGGTTTCTTATCACCGGACATAAAACCCTACTAGCTAGGGGTTTATCTGGAGTGGACATTAATTCTGTAAGATGTCAACTGGTTAATCCTCGTTTTAAAGGGGTAATCATTTTGTTTTCATTTTGTTGGTTGTCTAACCCGTAACCCGATATTCTCTCATCACGTGTATTCATGAAGCATCTATGCCCTCCATTAAACCTACAGCATTGTGTATTCTTACACTATGGCATTTAACATTTGAAAAGCAAGTATTACATACAGCATTTAAGTATATCCATGATGGTATAAAAACTTAAAAGAAAAATGAAAGTTCAATGATATGAAAGGTAAGTTCATATATATTTAGTTTTTGGAAACAGCTAAATATAAATGATAATTTAGACGCTTAAAAGCAGAGTTTCTAGGGGGATTGAAAGAAGTAGAAGTAATGGTCAGCTATTTGGAGCGAATAATAGAAAGCCTACATCATGTGTTTCCTTCTCAATTGTAGTTGAAGTAAATTTTATTAATGATGTTGGCTTAAACATTGTTTGAGACAATAAAGAAAATTATAATGATCTAATGTACGACATGATGACTAACCTGACTCCTGAGAAGATCTAAATCATTCCAGTTATTATAAGACCAACCGGACGCATGAAAAATGATGTCAAAACGTACCTGTCTAATATAAAACGTTAAGCGAAGTGCTATAAACATACACACAATTATGCTTGAAGTAAGGGTCAGGATCCTAAAATCATATTTCGGTCTGTAGAATAGCGGCTGAATCCGTTGAACCCTGTAAGATTCCCTATCCCTAGCAAAAAAATAAATAATAACATTTCAAAAATCGGTTTTCATGGTGGTTTTTGTTCTAGATATGTCCATTCCCTTTGTCGTTTAGTAACCATTTCCTATGGTATTAAATAATATTAGTAGAATGATTTCAGTGGGATAGGTTATGTCAGATCATAGATGAGTATTTAATCTACGTAAACATTAAATATAGGTGTGTTCGTCTTACATTAGTTGTTTACTTTTGTTTACACAGTTCTATTCTATTTCAACATAGGTTTATACCGACTAATCACATGTAACGTCGTTTGGTTTCTACACTCGAGGATTTTTATTTGCATGTTTATGTTCTATCATTGACGTGTTTTTCTACTATCAATCCGATTCCCTGGTGCTACCAGATACGGGTGTCTGCAGATATTAGCATATTGAACCAACATTCTTTTTTATTTTCTCTATGCAAACTCAACCATTTTTTTTGAAAAGGCCAAACCAAAACAACAATGTTTCTACCTCCCCTTGTCCTTCAACCTTTCCCTCTCTCTTTTACCCCCCTTTCAGTTTCCTTCCACACTTTAAACAAATTAATCAAACATTATAAATAAATATTTAAAGATATAAATAATTTAAAGCGTTAAGATTCGTCATTAAATTACCAGAAAAGGGTTGATATTCCTAAAAAACAGCAACCAATTTCTTTAAGTTTTTTTTTTTAAACAAACTCTTCCAAGTGTTCTAACACTTACCGTGTCTAACTGTGCCCCGTAGAGAGGCAATTACATAGAAAACAATATAACTTATTGATATTTTACCTGAAAACGAACTGTATGATCTGTGTTTGTGCTATCCTTAGTCTATCATGTTCTCATTCAGTAGACTGAGACAATGTTAATTTTTGTTCAAATATTGAGTGCCGTTTTGGGGTAGCTTATTGGTATTACAGCATTTCTAGTCATGTTTTATATTCCTCTGCAATTTCTATTAATTGCCTTAAGATGTCTGGCTTACCACGTAGATATGGAGTGTGTTTTCGACTCTCGATCTCTTCATTCCTTTAGTCCCTTCGCACCAATTATATGTGGTACTTACAGAGATTGGAACGATTATTCCGGAACTGTAAGTAGTCTCAGATTATAAATGTCACTTACATCTACCCTGAAAGGTCCAATTCCATTATGTACGTCGCATGTTTTTATTTGTTTTAAATACAAAAGTTTAGATATTTGTTCGGAGTGTATAATGTCTTAATCTTAATCTATATCACACTTGCAATTTAATGTGTGATATATTGCATTGTTTGAGTGCGTTTTTTTGCTAGATGTTTGCTTAAAGACATAAGATCAGTCCGAGGTTTTAGTTATATAGTGATAAGTATTATAACGCTTCTGATACACTAGCGAGGTGGGAGAGAGTGAACTTAAAAGTGCGAGTAAAAGCGGTTATATGTAGTACTAGTGCGTTAGTTGTGTAAGATAATGAAGAGTGGCAAACATGAATCGTTGACGAGTCGATTGTGAGTGGGACGCCGAGAAAGAAAGAAAAAAGCGACTTGATAACTGTAAATAATGTTCGATGTTAAAATCTGCTATCTTGATGATTCACTATTATGCTATACTATTTTGTAAATATTTAATCTTTTCGTATCCTGCATACTTACAAAGCTAGTTACTGTTTGCTATGCTGCATTTTTAAGAGTCGTGGTGGATAAATGGTTAATAAGCAATGTATATAACATCTTTAAAAAACTTACAATGAAGAAAAGTTGTACACATGTGCTACAAAACACGTATTTAAGGCAAGATAAACCAATCATAGAATGACCGTGAGAAATGCACCATACTAAAACATGTTCTTTCTATACCAATAATTATGTTTCTTTTTACATGACTCCAAGGCAAAGTTAGACACAAGGTCAGTTTTTAACGTTGTGAAAATCAAACTACCCCAAAACTGCAGAAAGATAAAAATTGTCTCAGTCTACTGAGTGAGAACATACTAGACTAAGGATAGCGCCAGAACATATGCTACACTTGGTTCTCAGCTAAAAGGCCAGGGAGTCATACTGGTCTAGCTATCTTCTTGCCTCCCCGCGGGGGCACAGTTTGACACAAGGTTGGTTTTAATTGTTAAAAAAAAAACCCAGCTCCTTAAAAAGAGGCACTCTGGATTGGAAAAAATAAGAATTGCCTCAGTCTATAGGGACTAAACATTAACAGAATGAAGGTTAACAATACTAAGTTTACTAAGTTTAGGAATTTTCTTTAATTTACCGACGACAGAATAGACTACGAGCAGCATCTGAAAAGTAACTACACTTTGTTCGTAGCCAAAAGGCTAAGGTATTAACCTCCCCAGTATTTGTATTTACCATCTCTCCAGTAGGCTAAACATAAGTTCAGGTGATGTGTGGTTATAGCCAGCGCACTAGAATTACAACATTCATGATTGTTTTTTTCTATATACTCTTTTTGTCGAGGAAAAGAGTAATAACATTTGCTTTTTAAGAAAAACTATAATAACCAAAAACTAGTTCGAAAATATTTTATTTCATTTTAACTATGCTAGCTACAGACTTTCAGAAAAATCATGCTCAAGTTAAGTTTGAAGATAAAATTACAATGCAAACACTTCAAACGCTGACGTCAGACGTTGACCGGTTTTAACACGCACATATCTTTTCTATAGACCTGTAATACAATTGTATTTAGGGATTATCCAGTATGATCAAATCACCTTGTAAAAAATGAAAAAATCCAGGGGATAAGGATTGAAGAGATCGACAGTTTGATAATAATCGTCACAACGAAAGTACCCAAAAAGCTGAGTGGTTTTGTGCACAATTACTTAAGATAAATTGATTATCAAAGAAAAATGGTTTAACAAGTATTTGTTCGCATTAGACTTGACCATGACTAGGGTGTGGTCGGTTGAAGAGCAGAATTGTGGTGATTGTTCCAAAAATTGGATATTTTAAAAAAAACCTTTGTCTATGAAGTTTTGTTTGTTCTCTTTTAAAAAAAGGAATTGGGAGGTATTTGCTACGGTTAGGAGTTAATACTGCACATGTGAATATATAAAAAATATACCCATGCGGGGTTTCATATAAATAGAGATACGCAAAGTAAATGTATCATTGTATACTCACTGAATGATTCATCAGTAACCTGGTTTGCCTCGTTACATTTTCTATGAATGCAATTGAGTAAAGTTAAAAATATAAAATCAATATTCTGTGCATTTCTATATTTATCCGTGTCGAGGCTCATGTCGGTGCTTTCATACAATTCGTTTCTGCTCGGGATGAATCCTCTAAAAATACAGGAACGTGTCAAACTATTTCATTTCCCCTTCGAATTTCTGGCGTTTGGGTAAATGTCTTTGGTGTCTTCAAGTCTGGTATCTTCAGCTCTCTATACTTTGTTGTCAGTCAGGTCCGACAAAAACACTTTGTACCTCATTATCGATGAGTGTTCGTGCGTCTGTAGAGTCCATTTCACTCCCAACGCCTGATACAAAGAGCATCTGTCAAACAATTTTTAAAAAAAGATGACAGAAGGGTCTTTTGAAATACAGAAACGTGTCAAAATATTTCATTTTTGCTACGCATTTCTTGCGCTGGTGGGAATTTCTCTGGTATCTTCACCTCTGGTATCTTCACCTCTGGTATCTTCACCTCTAGTATCTTCACCTCTGGTATCTTCATCTCTGGTATCTTCACCTCTGGTATCTTCAACTCTGGTATCTTCAACTCTGGTATCTTCAACTCTGGTATCTTCAACTCTGGTATCTTCAACTCTGGTATCTTCAACTCTGGTATCTTCACCTCTGGTATCTTCACCTCTGGTATCTTCACCTCTGGTATCTTCACCTCTGGTATCTTCACCTCTGGTATCTTCACCTCTGGTATCTTCACCTCTGGTATCTTCACCTCTGGTATCTTCAACTCTGGTATCTTCACCTCTGGTATCTTCAACTCTGGTATCTTCACCTCTGGTATCTTCAACTCTGGTATCTTCACCTCTGGTATCTTCACCTCTGGTATCTTCACCTCTGGTATCTTCACCTCTGGTATCTTCACCTCTGGTATCTTCACCTCTGGTATCTTCACCTCTGGTATCTTCACCTCTGGTATCTTCACCTCTGGTATCTTCACCTCTGGTATCTTCACCTCTGGTATCTTCAACTCTGGTATCTTCAACTCTGGTATCTTCAACTCTGGTATCTTCAACTCTGGTATCTTCACCTCTGGTATCTTCACCTCTGGTATCTTCACCTCTGGTATCTTCAACTCTGGTATCTTCAACTCTGGTATCTTCACCTCTGGTATCTTCACCTCTGGTATCTTCACCTCTGGTATCTTCACCTCTGGTATCTTCACCTCTGGTATCTTCACCTCTGGTATCTTCACCTCTGGTATCTTCACCTCTGGTATCTTCAACTCTGGTATCTTCAACTCTGGTATCTTCAACTCTGTATTCTTGCTTGTCAGTTGGGTCTGCGAAAACACTTTGCTCTTCATTATCGATGAGTTCTAATGTGTCTGTACAGTCCAAGCTTTAGCTCCCAACGCCCGAGTCAAGGAGCGCCCGTAAGACAACTTATAAGAGTATTGATTTACTCCTCTCCATGAGTTAGGCGCAAGGCAAGTTTTTATCTTACTCCCACAAGTAAGATGTGACCCAAGGTCGGGTCGGGAAAGTGGGGTTTAAACATTGCCTGGGCAGCCCCGTCGGCATTCCCCGGTAGGGGCGCCTCAGGCAGTAAGCTATAAACTTACTCCTCCCCGAAGAGGGGAGGCGAAGCCTGGGTTAGGGTGGTCCTCCTAGAACTGCACAGGACAGACGCATAGTCGGCGTAAATCAAGCCCCGAAGGACAAGACAATACCAGTCTATGGGGTGCAGTATCTATCGGAACAGATACTACACTTTGATCTTAGCCAAAAGGCCAAGAACATTTTAAAAGAGTAGGCAGGTTTCTGTATTGCACTTCATCTTTGTCTCCTGTTGGCTTTACGGATGTTTATGTCTCCTTCATTGTCTCTCTTTACCCCCAATCTATCTCTATATTCGTGTGTATCACCTCTCTCTCTCTCTCTCTCTTTGTATCTCTCTCTTCTCGCGCGCGTGCGTTCTACCTTTCACTCTATATCGTTATCATTCTTTCCAGGTCTCCTTCTCTCCTATCAATTATTTTCTCTCACTTTGCTCCAGCCCCCTTTGTTTTCGCTCTCTGTCTCCCCTCTTTACCTCTCTGTCTCCCCTCTTTACCTCTCTGTCTCCCCTCTTTACCTCTCTGTCTCCCCTCTTTACCTCTCTGTCTCCCCTCTTTACCTCTCTGTCTCCCCTCTATCGCTCTGTCCCGTCTGTCTAATTCTTTCCTCTTTCTCTTCCATTATCATAATACTACACCATTATCCTCAATCGACCAGACAATACGTATACTAAAATCTACCGCTAGCAATTAAAACCAACTGAAAATGCATGCTGACCTATCTTCTCGACATATAAGAAAACAACCTTCCACCACATACAATTAACCGTACATACCCATATTATAGGGGCCAGTTAGCAATAGTATACTACCATTCATCTACACATTACATTCGCATTTTTAGTACTGAGTTTTAAAAATAATCAAGTTTACGGAAAAAAATATTTTCTAGCATGAAACTACTAATTTTAAATGGGTTCTAATAAGCAAATGTATACTTGGACCCGATGATTAGATTACATACGTTTTTTTTCTAAATCTATTAATTTCATACTAAGAAAAATAGAAAGTTAGCTATTTTTTTAAAATATTTGTATTAAAAAAAATTAATAAAATGTTACCAGTAAAACCATATATAACAAGCCGCGCGTGCGTTGTCCCCCTCTGTATGTGACTCGATGTAGCGAGTGTAAAATGCAATAATTTTGGGCAATTTGGGGAATTTTTGACCCCCTGGGGGCGCGAACCAGAATGTTTCTGACGTCAAGGATGCTCGTTTTATATCACGAACAATTGCCTCTACATTTTGGCCAAGTTTCAGAAGAATTGAATGGATGGATCAAACGTTATGGGAGAAAAGGGTCATTTTTTTGCCATTTTAAGGGGCTTTTGACCCCCTGGAGGCTAACTAGATTTTTTTCAAAAATTGGAGAATGTCACTTTCTAACCTGATCAAAGTTACAACTTCATGCAAAATTTCAGAAATTCAATGGATGGTTGCGGAGAAAAATCCGGACGGACGGACGGAAACGCGTGAAAACATAGGTCCCCCGATTTTATAAAGGGTATGCATTAAATAGTATCTTTAAATAGCTATAAAAACACACCCAATCTAATTTGTAAGAATAAAAATAAGACAATAAGATAATAATCAGGTAGACGGTAAAATCTCAAACCCCAGTTTAATATTGTAAGAAAATTAGATTTAATTAAAAAGTTATATTTAAACCTGCCAATTAGAAGGTACAGGGTGGGCCAAAATAAGGGTCCTATCTTTAAATTTGAATAACTTGAATTTGAATAACTTCCACAAAATAAAAGTTAAACTCACCAAACTTTATGTGTGTGTAGACTGACCCTTCCGAGATTTTTTGAAATAAACAAAACAAATTTTAGCCGAAAAACACTTCTTAAAACTTACAAAAATTAAAGTATTGTTTTTTACACTGTTTTGAGTTTTTTAAGCAAACATAATGTTTTCTAAATGAGGGTACGTTCCTTAGGGCTAATACGGCTCATGCTTGCTTCGGAAGGGGTCTTTTACTTATTCTAAAAAAAATTTTTTTTTAAATCAATAAATAAAAAAGTTATGAATTTTTAAAAATAGGACCCTTATTTTTGCCCACCCTATATAATCGGTATTTACTAAACCTAGGGAAGTGACGGTAGTTAAGTGGATGTCGACACGAACTGATTCCCTGGATGTGCCAAGTTCGAATCCAGTCAATTCAATAATACCACTTTCACTTAGATGTTGGCAACCATTAAGTGGTCCCTCTTGCAAGAATGCCGACAACAAAATCAAAGTTCAACGATTCTGATTCATACGAATCTACTTTACTTTATTAAACGTATCAATAGCATACTAACAAAAAAAGATATAAATTAATATTTAAAAAAAAATTATTTCGAGAAATAATAAAATCCTAATCATACGCAATAAAATTCTGTAAAAAATATATATATAACACTTATGTGACAAAGGGTACATCCATAAAACAATATCATTATTACAGATATGCAAAATAGTGAAAAAAAATGTTAATCTAAAATAGTTTTATTTATCAGCGTTAGGGTTAGTAGCAACAAGGCACACACCTTTATGTTTTATTTTGTTTTAATTATTTTATAATTATTTTAATTTTTATTTTATATTGTTTATTATTCATTACTAGTAATTTAATTATTAGTTTCATTACTAACTATAATCTAGTCCGATTAAATTTCTAAATTGCTATAAACATTGTCTTACACTACTTTTTTTTAATTTACTAACTCTCCTATCCTTTGCCATTTCTTAGTGCAGGGTAAGACAGTCTTTACTTTGGATACCCGTTCCATGTAGGAAATGTTCTATAAGTTCTCGGATAGCTTCGTTCAAGTAGTCATTATATTTATTCCATCTGTCAAGCGGTTGTTCTGTGATTCTGCATGGTCAACGCTCTTTTTGATCATGAAACAGCTTCTTTATTTCAATCCGCCCCTTTGGTTGTCCATAATGCCTTTTGCGGGCTGTGTTTGTGTTCTTTTTATTCTTACAAAGGTATTACGTGTTTTTGGATTGTAACATAGACTTCCCTTTTAATATAGAGAGGTACCATGGCAGTCAATCTGTACACTGCTGGTAGGTTGTCTATCTTAGTTTCCCAGTGATTCTGCCGCACCCATTATTTAGTTATGGCTCGATAAACTTGACACGACGCGATCAAGCAAAAACCATATCTGCAATAGTTAAGTATCAAGTTTAACCCATTGTATTACAATTGTTATACGTTCGATGTGTTATGCAGCCGAGATGTGTTCAAAATATGTTGACACGAATCTCTATTTATCAAGGTTGCACAAATATGATTAAAGTCAGAATTTTTCATCAATTAAAATCTGCATTTCGGAATGAGGTCATTTGTTCCAAGATGGAGATGTGTAACGAGTCAAACACTGCTTTCTTTTTGATTTCGTTCTTTAATAAGAGAATGATCAAAGGCTATCGAATCAAAAGAATTGATTTAACGAGGCAGAAAATGAATATGAAGGCTAAATTAATTTTTCTTCAACGTAAAAGGTGTGTCCTCGAAGAGTGGCGAACGAAGCTGTTATTTTGAGATGCGTCTGGCATATTTATGAAAGGACATCGAATCAATGTCACGCTTTGGTTTCAAACATATTTTCATAGTGACTCGTGTTAGATAGAATGCCCTCATCTACGTATATACGCTGTAAGTTAAATTACTACTAATCTTCCTTCACAACTGTATAAACTTACAGCGTTTCCGATCGGATTTTTCATGCTAACGATTGCTTTTATTCTTTTTCTTTTTTTTTTCTTTTTCTTTTTCTTTTTTTCTCTTTCTTTTTCTTTTTTCTCTTTCTTTTTTCTTTAACATTTCTTTCTTTCTCCCTTTCTACTGTTTATTACACGTGACTATATTTTTATTTCTAAATTGCTTTCTTAGTATAAATTTGAAACTTTTTCTGTGTTTAATTAAAGTTTTGCTACCAACTGATGATTGTATTTAACAATTGAAATATTTTGGTAGAACTATTCAATGTTTTTTTTTAGTTAATTTTGCTAGTTGTTGATTTGCTTATCCTTTATTCCATTTTTATTTTTACATATATATATATATATATATAAGATCACTGTTACTACAGTTAAAAGCGGCGGTGAAATAATTAATTTGAAAATCAGTTAAGAAAACATAACATGACGCGGGGTTTATTCTTTCGCTAAAATATTTATGCAAGAATTTTTTTTTTTTTTTTGTGACTCAAATTTTCGGTTTTATAAACTATAATACTGGTTACATAATTTTCTTTTTCTTCCTTTTAATTTCGTTGTCGAGATCTTACGGTGTAGCCGAAGACCGCCGATGTCTTCCTGCCTTGTTAAATATATATTTTTAATCTCCGATACATGTAGTGAGAAGGGCTGAGGCGCGTGTACAAATAATGAAGTCAATAATACTACAGTTAGAAGTGTCGTCGAAATGATAAATTTGAAGATAAGTTTAGAAAGAAAATAACATGACGCGAGATTTTTCTTCAAATAAATAAAATATTTATTCAATCATTTTTTTTTAATTAACATTTTCGATTTTTTAAAGCATAATTGTAATACAGACAATATTTGTTTAATATTACATTCTTTTTATTTATTTATATATATATATATATATATATATATATATATATATATATATGTTACGCTCTGTTTGTATGATTTTGTTTTCCCTATAGAAAAAAAGGTGAGAATCTACATGAAACAATAAAATTAATTCTCATTTAAGATTTACTGGGAAGACAACGGAATTGTTCCTGAATGTACAAGTGCACCTCTAAGAGCGAGATCATACCATAACCCCCTTAGAACCCTAAACTATCCTATTTGTTATCAAAGTTTAAACATGTATGAACTTTTCTAGGAAGGACAAAGAAGTTTGCCCCGAATATTTGGGTTCCATCTAACCTTACGTAGCTATAATAGCGGAAGTTCCTTTACAATTTTAAATATATCCTATTTCGATTATATTCATATCATGTGTAAAATTCTTCTGCGAACAGAACCCCATTAAAACTTCAAATACGTATATGCCATATTTAATGAAATTTAAACTTCATGTATAACACATGTCAGCTTCTTTTGATTACATTAATGGAGGAGAGGGGCAGAAAACACAACGAGGGTGTTATAAGTATAGTGAAAAAGTACATAGTAATAACCCTCCTTCAATCCCAAGCAACGTCATTACTTCCTGTTACATATACATATATATATATACATATATATATATATATATATATATATATATATATATATATATATGTATGTATGTATATATGTAAGTGTGTGTGTATATGTATATGTATATACACTAACAATTATTTAATAATAAATATGTAATTATCTACAGAGGTATACGTTTCACCCTTTCGGAATCATCAGTGTAGATATAATTATTCAAACCGATCGCACGATTTGACACCCAGAAGAAAATGAACCATTAACTTTAAATCTCATCGTCCAAACCAGTATGGCAATTATGAATAACGATCTGAGTTGGATAGAAATTACACCTATTACGTCGAGTAGGCAACGATTGTCAGCCATCGTCGCAGTGTTCAACAATAAAGAACATGCATGTATAGCTATTGTTTTACGGCTGTTTTAGTACGTCTCACTAGAAGGATCGACCGAAATGTAGATACAAATAATGTTGCATTTACGTCTCAATACATAGTTTTCTTTTATGATATTGCATGCGAAACGCGATTTACGTATGTTTTTTTACGATATGTGCTCACACTTCATATCAGTCTATGATAGATGCTCTACCATCAGTGGAAGGAACGCTGCAACGCAAGCTTCCGTAATTTCCGGCCGGATGTATTGTTCTTATACATTTTAGGAAGTCCACACTCCGAAGTTTTACATCATCTCTAGAGCCAATTGGTTTATCGCCAATCGCCTGACGCGCCCTACCGGAGAATGCTGACTTTGTGCACTGACACTCATATTTAAGCAAGCGTGAGTTTTGACGTTGCGTTATTTACAGAGAGCTGTGAAACGGAAAATAACTTTACGAATCGAAATGAATTTGGTTTGATTCATCATTTAAAAAATATATTCTTCGCTGAGATATTATTTTAATTTGTGTTCTTTTATGAAACAAAAAAAAAATCCATTTTAAGAAATGTATTTCGTTTCTTAAGTTTTGAACATATTTCTGTTTTGTTTTGTTTTATTTTACTTCACCGAAAGAAAATTTAAACGGTGTTTTCAGATTATGCGAGAAAAACGTAACCCTGACTTGTATGTTCTTACAGATCTATCTTTTACGGTGCCAGAATGTACTAAATCTTGTACGCTGGCTTTTCTAGCAACACCGTCTTGCTAAGTGTCAATTCCCATTGCGGTAGCAGGGGGTTAATACCTCGCTTATGTTTTAAGACATCAGCTTTATTACTAAACGCAAGGAATGAATAGAATTTGCTTTCAGATTCGTTCAAAAAAAAAACGAAGCGGTGATCAGTCAGTCAGTCGGCTAGTCTGTCAACCTTAACCTTGTGATACAATTTTCAGCGGTATGCCATGCTTACACTTGAACACTTATTTTCTATTGTCTGTTAAGCTTATGATTTAAATGCTATTTTGATCGGTCTGTGACAGTTATAGTTTGAAATGTAATTTTCTATTTTCATCGTTCTGTCCGGGTTATATTTGAAAAGTCATTACCGTCGGTCTGTCACACATAACTTTTACATATATTTTTTTTTCAGTAATTGACTCTTACGTTTTAAATATCATGTTCATCGGTCAGTCTATCTTGGATGTTAAATATGATTTTCGATTGGTCAGTTATACTTTGATTTTGAATATGATTTTCATCGGATAGTCACTTACCGTTGAAAACTACATTTAAATTGTAAGTAACAATTTCATTTAAATTATAATTTTCAACGGTCAGTCACACTTATTTTTGAAATATTATTTTCATCGGTCAGTCACTTATTGAAATATTATTTTCATCGTTCAGTCACTTATTTTTGAAATATTATTTTCATCGGTCAGTCACACTTATTATTGAAATATTATTTTCATCGGTCAGTCACACTTATTTTTGAAATATTATTTTCATCGGTCAGTCACACTTATTTTTGAAATATTATTTTCATCGGTCAGTCACACTTATTTTTGAAATATTATTTTTATCGGTCAGCCACATCTATTTTTGAAATATTATTTTCATCGGTCAGCCACATCTATTTTTGAAATATTATTTTCATCGGTCAGCCACATCTATTTTTGAAATATTATTTTCATCGGTCAGTCACAATTACTTTTTGAAATATTATTTTCATCTGTCAGTCATTTATTTTTAAAATATTATTTTCATCGGTCAGGCACACTTATTTTTGAAATATTATTTTCATCGGTCAGTCACACTTATTTTTGAAATATTTTTATCGTTCAGCCACACGTACATCTTAACTATCATTTTCAACGGTAAACAAAACCTATCTTCGAAATATATTTTTTATCGGTCAGTCACTTACACGTTAAATATAATTTTCATCGTCTTGTCACACTAATCTTTGAATAATCATATTCAATGGTCAGACAACTTGCATTTTAAATATAATTGTTATCTGCCAGTCACAATTATCTTTGAAATATAAGTTTCATCGTTCCGCTATGCTTACCTAAATTCTACGTTTTTCTGTTGTCTGTTACGCTTAATTCTACGTTTTTCTGTTGTCTGTAACGCTTAATTCTACGTTGTTCTGTTGTCTGTAACGCTTAATTCTACGTTGTTCTGTTGTCTGTAACGCTTAATTCTACGTTGTTCTGTTGTCTGTAACGCTTAATTCTACGTTGTTCTGTTGTCTGTTACGCTTAATTCTACGTTTTTCTGTTGTCTGTTACGCTTAATTCTACGTTTTTTTGTTGTCTGTTACGCTTAATTCTACGTTTGTCTGTTGTCTGTAACGCTTAATTCGACGTTGTTTTGTTGTCAGTCACGCTTACGGTTGAAATAGCATTTTCATCGATAGACGCGCAGATTGAATGGGCACATCTCACGAATATCCGTTTTTGTTATTTTCGATTAAGAAAATAAACATCAATGGCCAAATTAATTTCCTTCAAACTATGGGTCTCATCAAAAACTAAAGAGACTAATGGTGCAATCATTAATAGCTTAATGGCCTATGAAGGAGGCGTTAATTTTCTTCAAAACACAAAGCGTGTTTTTCTTTTTAATATAATGACACAGCTGATCATCATACATGAATTGAATCAACAATGCCGAGAGAAAGATGAAACAAAGTCCGTGTCGATAGATGTATTCAACGAATCTCCACACAAAAGAACATTGATAACTGAAAACGACGGACTTATTTTATTTACATTCTTATTGGTTTCACTCTATACTAATTCTATCGCGTGAATCTTGAAAAGTATAAGACAATAGTCTCTATTATTTATATAGAGAAATGTACGTGTTTAGTGATGTGTACAACATGTATTTTCATACTAAGTTTTATTTTGCTATGATGTGTATAACGTGTGTTTTTTATACTAAAGGATCAACTCTCACCAAGAGAAAAATCAGGTCGAATATAAGGATTGAAAAGCTTGTCAGTTCCAAAACTAGAAATTTTTTTCTAATGAGTTAATCTCCAACTACGACGTGTTTCGCATTGCTTGAATTGTATCTCTACGTGTCGATCATAAGCTTAGTTCCGGTATAGGCCGGTTACACGTATATATTTGTGCAGGGTGTCTACCCATCTCATAATGGGGCATCCTCTGTGTTGCTTCGCTGCGACTTCTAATCCAAAGGCATAATTCGGGAGCGTAATATAAAGCGCCATTTTTTATCTTGCCCTCAATTGGTGCGATGATGTAGCGAATTCGGATATCCTCATTGCAGACGTCGTCGGGCAGGGTACTTCCAAACATCCAGCGGGGCATGTTGGTTCCGATCAAATCCATAACGTTAAAAAGAATGAACACGATGTTTAATGAAAGTAGATAATAACATAGAAATAGATTATGTCGGCTCTGAAGAAAACGTTACCGGAAATTCCAGGATCTTGTGACATTTTCTGCGGCTTTCAGACGATGAGATTACCTTTAAAAAATCTGCCTGGAATTCTTTGCGTTGACGGTGGTCTTGCTCAAGTATGTACAGGTGTATACACACACACATATATATATATATATATATATATATATATATATATATATATCAAGGGAGGCGCGAGAGCGCTCTATCCCGTAATAGACAACAAGAATGGCCTATGCTGGAAATCTCATTTCTTTGATCAATCATAACTCAAAAACCACTACACATAATTAGTTAAACTTTTGCACAAACTTTTTATTTAATGTTTTATAAGTGTGTAGAATGTCAGAATCATTAGGAAACCCAGAGATCCAGAAAGTTCAATCATGAAATCATGTTATCTGTGTGTACGTACGAACGTATGTGCCACCCTGTATCTCATCAACTATTTGATAGATTCAGCTGATTTATGGCAGAAGTAGAGGTTCTAGGGTCTAGTTGATGGCATTTTAATTTACCATATACCTTAGTTTTCCAGAAAATTCAAAAAACTCTTAAAAATGACAATTGCATTGAGGCATAGCCTTTACAAAAGTAGTGACATTCCATGAAAAATGCCAGTATACTGAAATCATATGCCCTTAATATGGTTAAGATGAAAATTCATATACACTAAATTTACAAAAGCAAGGAAATTCCCCAATGTTTACACTTTTATTGTCATTAAGGGTATGCGAGCACAACAGAGCTATGTATTTTACTGGTAGGAATTTTTCATCAGCGCACCTCACCCACTTCATCCACTCATGCATAGAGATTTATGCTGTTGTGATGTGATAATGAAATAGTTTGGTTGATATGTAGTAATACCCTTAATGACAATAAAAGTGTAAAAATTTGGGAATTTCAATGCTTTTGTATATTTAGTGTTTATGACTTAATCTTAACCCTATTAAGGGTATGATTTCAGTATACTGGCATTTATCATGGAATATAGATATATAGATATACAGATATAGATATATAGATACAGATATATAGAAATAGATATAGATATATTGATAGATAGATATATATAGATAGATATAGATATATTGATAGATAGATATATTGATAGATAGATATATATATATTGATAGATAGATATATATAGATATATATATATATATTGATAGATAGATATATATAGATAGATATATATATATATTGATAGATAGATATATATAGATAGATAGATATATTGATAGATAGATATAGATATATTGATAGATAGATATAGATATATTGATAGATAGATATATTGATAGATAGATATAGATATATTGATAGATAGATATAGATATATTGATAGATAGATATAGATATATTGATACATATAGATCGATACATATAGATAGATACATATAGATAGATACATATAGAGATAGAGATATAGATTTATATAGAAATAGAGATAGGTTATGAGAAATGCAGTGGGTGCAGTTTATTCATGTAAATTAAGTAAGAACTTTATAATTTCAGTACAAAATGACTAACAGTCAGCGGCGAACACATGTGGTGAGTCCAAATTAATGATATAGCGATTAACGAAAAAGGAGTTATACATCCGCAGATACGTTAGGAAAAGAGATGGGGACGTTGAAGAAAGAGGATTAAAACAAAATCACAAACAGTTCAGCGGGGAAAGTACTAACATTGGGCGTGAAAAAGCACTGTTGTAATCTACAGGAAACAATGTGGTAATTTTTTCCATAGCTGTAATGTTATTGGAAAGTGAATCGGTCCATAGAGATTCAATTGTGTTCAAGGAAAATAAAAATAAAATTATTTACACTGGTGCATGAAGTGTAGTTCTAGCTCTGAGATTTAACAGATAGGATCTAGAGATTGAAGTTGAGTCCAGTATATTACACTAAAATTCTGCCATCTTTATTGATGTTCTTTTGGATTCCTTTTAATTAATATATCTATATGATTTAGAAGATTAGGGCTACGATTTGTATATTGGTTGTAAGATGTCACAAATGCACATGCTGTAACTTAAATTTTTTTTTTTTTTTTTTAAATATTTTAGGTTCCGAAATTTTAGTCAAACTGTACCGGATTTACGACTTGATATCTTATTTAATCCACGGGGCACGATTGTTATTTTAATCAGCCATGACAGTGTAGAAAAGTATTCAATGCTATACTAACCGTTACCCAATCCAGTAATCTTCGAATTGTTGAACTCAAAAATATTGAATGTTAACCAGTTTTCAAACATTAGACAATGCGTCCTTGTCACAAATTTTATTATTAAATTTTGAGCCCTTAAACGTATGTGTTGTATCATTACTTATTTTATATAGAGTCCTATGTTATGTATGTTCTCATATTGCAATTCTTAATCGTGATGCATGCAAAAACCAATATTCCATCGGAATATTCCAGCTATTTACGTAAAAAGACTGAATATTGCGAATGGAAACGTCCCAATCTCAATCAAAACGAGGAGATACTAGCATACAGAAAAAAAATGCCATAACCTTTAAATCAATAAAAAAACAGTCAACGTATGTAAAATTTTATGAAACAGTATTTATTTATTGTCAAATAAACTATAAGTACAGAATTGTTACAATATTTTTTTTAATGAGAATCTTAAGTATTTTATTTTGTTTCTATTTTTTTTGGGGGGGTGGGGGGTGAACTGGTACAGCTTTCGAATCAGACTGGTTAGAGTAGGGTTAGGGTTAAGGCTATTTTACGTTTAGGGTTGGGATAAAAAAAAAGAAACATTTTCTTACATTATGTTGCCCTTCTGGCCCCTGTTACAACACGCTAAAATTCATATCTTTAACTAATTGATTTTACTTAACGATTTGCACTATTTCCTCTATTCGCAATCAGAAAGTGTCGTCGTCTACTGCCCCCTGATCGGTTAAAGGCTCTGACATCTTCCGGCTGCTTACATAAACTACCAGAAGTCTGTTTCAGCATGGGTAAAAAAATGTACAAGTTGTGTTACTGATGCTTTAATCTACACTCTAGAATTGTTAGCTCTCATATTTTATCAAACTCTATACTAGATCTAGATATTAGTAAATTTCCGCCCAACATATGCGTGTTTTTTTCTTTTAAAGCGGTTGATATAATTAGAATCTACACCCATGGGAATACGGCAAACGTTTTTGTTCAAATTTACATGCGTGTTGACGTGTTCGTCTACAAAAGGGACACAATTCCAAAAAGATACGCCTTAATAAGGTCGGTTGTTACATCGGTCGAAACGTTTTGATGCTAACAGCAAATATGTGAATAGACGTGGGAATAATACAATACATAAGATAAGGGCATTACCAATCGTCGGCTAAACAATTCCGAAACATTTGTATCGATATTTTATATACGTCTGTATGTAGACATAAATATATTTCTTTCTTTCCTTGGAGGCTGTTTAATGAATTGCAACGTTACAACAGAGTTACACTTGTATTCCTGTTTAGGTTCATCTTTTGTTCATTCAATCAAAAGACAAAAATAGTGTCGTAGATAAATTAACTTTCATCTTTCCGTGGGTTTTAAAGACCACTATTAATTTCATAAGATTTTTCATTTCGTTCTTTGATCCACTTAGACAGAGGACCTGCTCGTTATATTATGTCTGTCTGAGAGAATTTTTGTAAAGGGGGCGAGGGGAGATAATTACTATTTAATTAATTTCAAAGTCATAAACAAATACATTAGGTCACATATTAACGACTACATAAACAAAAAATACTTTTCGGCGTCCAGCCCACGATTCGAACTCGCAACCTTGACGCTAACGATTTCGCCACTTACCAAAGTTTAAAATATCCTCTTAATTTAACTACTTGAAGAAATCGGGGTTTTTTTTCACGTCTCTCATTTAGCAATGAATGATTGTATAATAATTGGTTCTTCTTTATACTTTGGGGTCTGCGTCGGCGCTCGATTTGAATGATCGTATAACTGTTCTTCAGAAAATACATTGGGGTCTGCGTTCGCTTTCGATTTTTTCTCGATTTTTTCAGGGTGGGGAGGTCAAGAGTACCCACCCACCGATTAAAAAAAAAATTTTTTGCGAAAGAAATATCTGGCGAAAAAAAATTGTTTTCCTTTTGAAACAAAATGGTATTCGGAGACAAATTTTACTTTTCTCTTTTGTCTAACCACCCAAGAACGCGGCAGCCTATCACAAATAGGCGACCGTTAGGGAGTCTATTTTCGCTAGTCATCTAATATAAAAGGGATTCCGTCCGTCTGTCACAATTTTTTTTAAAGTAATAAATGCATAAACTTCTAATTAATTTTTAAAGATCTTAAAATCAAAGTTCAATACAAAGCCTAAACCGCTGGCGGCCATGTAGTGATATTCCTATCATTTGATTCCGCGTTAAACATCAATAAAAAAGAATACGTTAGATTTAATTTTATTTATAAATGAATTGATGTATACGTTGGTTTGGAAATCTATTAAAAAAATTTTTACTTCATTTTATATTTAAAAATATTTTAGGATTTCCGTTTGCGCTTGACATAAATAATGTACTTTACTTCTGTTATTCATAACAATAATTGTTTAATATTCATTTTGCTTTAACTCCGTATTGTACATAGTTCTATCACAATTATATAATAGTCAGAGCCTTGCAAAAATATGCGACCGGCGGGACTATATATTTAATTTATCTCAAAATGGGTCAAGTGGAAAACACTATGAACATGTTATATAGTATAATATTTAATGAATAATTGTTGATACTTAAGCAATATTATCTTAATTTTATCTTTGTTTATTATTATATTTTTAATCATCTGTTTCTCTCTATATAATATATATATATATACATATACAGTTCTTTTTCTTTATTTATCTTGAAATATTCTATATTCTTTTATATTTTTTATTCATGATTTTCTACATGCATGTATATGTGTGTGTGTATATATATATATATATATATATATATATATATATATATATCTTGGAAGTTTCTCAACCATTAAAACTATATTAATAACAAAATAATTTTTTAAAAAAACCTGAAGTCCCAAGTCGTTTAGTGGAAAATCACTCATGTAAGTCAATTTAACTTTTACAGTTATTATATTAGTTTGCTCCTAACATTATTTAAGGGATCATCGGTTGTTTACCATGAAAAACTGTTTCGGGAATTTAAAAACAAGACAGTATTTAATTATAGTATAATTATTAGTATGTGTGTGTATATATATATATATATATACATATATATATGTATATATATATATATATATATATATATATATACTATTATTTATTGTTTAATATTTTTCTGTGCCTTTTTTGGGGGCATTGTTTTACACTTAGGTTGCCACTGTAGACTAAGGGACTACTGAGAATTAGGGTTACAGTTTTGGATATAATCCTAAATTGGGAGCTGGTAAGCAAGCTGCTTGTTCACATTAGTTACAAATTTCTGCATGGCGGTACAGTCGAGGAAACAGGGAGGGAGTTCCGAAAGCCGGCAGCTCTAGGGAAGCTATTGAAGTAGAAGACTACACTCCTCTAGCGACCGTCTTAACCACTGGTACTAACACCCTATCAGTCTTTAACAAGTAATACATGATAATAGTAATAATAATAAAAATATAAATAAATAAATATACATATGTAAATTAATAGATATATAACTAATACTAAAACCATATATACGGCTCTTAGTAACAATAAGACACAGGTTCCTGAAGACGGTCGTGAGACCGAAAGCGCTAGAGAAATGACCCACGACAACACGTAAGGTTCCAAACTTCACCAATTTACACCCGAAAACCGAAGAATCGCTTGCCGCGTCGGGAAATTGACAAGAAAGATCGTGTAGAGAGAACTCCGTGGTCTTTAACGACACTTGCATAATATATATATATATATATATATATATATATATATCTTTATATATATATATATATATGTATATATATATTAGGTGAGTCAATGAAAAATAGTTAGACCTGTAAATGGAAACAGATCAATATCTTCAGTTGTTCAGAACAAGGAGCATTTAGTAAATACAAATATTTCTTCTCTTTCAATTGCATTCCTTTAGCACGGCTTTTCAAAGATCAAAATCTTATCAGAGGAAGTAGTGATTGATAAGTTGACAGATAAGAACAGTCAAATTTTGAATATTGACTGTTATCTGTCAACTTATCAATCACTACTTCCTCTGATGATAAGATTTTGATCTTTGAAAAGCCGTACTTAAGGAATGCAATTGAAAGAGAAGAAATAGTTTTATTTACTAAATGCTCCTTGTTCTGAACAACTGAAGATATTGATCTGTTTCCATTTACAGGTCTAACTATTTTTCCATTGACTCACCTTATTTTTGCTCTATCCAGTATATTGAGCTTTCCTCATCTCACAATAGGTCTAATTCTCTAAAAGTAATCTTTTCGTTATATATATATATATATATATATATATATATATATAACATATATGATCGGTATATGTTATATGGTTACTATAATTAATGTGTGCATATGCAGATTATATGCATATAAATGGTTAAATGTATATAGAAGACGAATACGTTCCTACAAAGATTCATAGCATATTGTTTTATGTACGCACATGTATCTGAGAAATATGAATATATATATATATATATATATATATATATATATATATATTATATATATATATATATATATATATATATTATATATATATATATATATATATATATATTATATATATATATATATATATATATATATATATTTATATATATTGTAGGCATGTGTAAGTGTTGTAGTCTCATCATTTTCGAAATCTTCTTTTTATCATTTTGTTTGTTCCCGCTGTTTCGCGCATTATCTTATATTCATTGATTTTCCGTAGAAAATGTTAGCTCATGACCAGATAGTAAATCATCTTTCTGGATCCCCTGCTATGAATTCTTTACCTAATGCAACAAAAAAATAGACACGTACAAAATGAGAAAATCTACCAGCAAAATACAATATCGAAAAAAATAGCTGTTAGAAACTTTGCAAAGATGTTCAACTATGATTGAGTAGAAATGCTCACTTTTTTTTTTTTTACAAAACGGCAAAAAAACAAACAGCGTTTATTACACGAGGATGATCAACATACTCTGACTGAATTTTACTTGTCCGTCAGTTGAAGCAACTTAAAAGGAATATAATTGAACGCACTAACACGAAGATTTAACTCGGATGCCGACTGAACATGAATCTTTTTAAAGAGAGGTTTGTCTCTACAATCTAGTATGAGAGTTCGTAACATTACAACTACATCCTGACTAAATATGAAAAATATACTTCCTGCACAAATATGATACCCTCAGTATGGTTACCACACACTGGCTCATACGAAGAATAATACACCGTCTCCAAATGATGTTGCTAATAAGAATAGCACTTAGCATCAAGCTTCCAGTAGACTAAATTAATTGTCCTAAAATTCTGTATGAACAATAAATCACAAGAACCCTATACTATAACATCGTTAACTGTTTTATTTGAGGGAATAACATTTCACGTTCTGAATCACGTTACCAATTAAAAGTTTGAGACGTATATTACTTAATAAGGGAATATTCTAAAATCAAGGTATCTCGTATAGAGATGAGATGAAGTGTTAGCCCCAACAAGGTGCCCCTCGATTTCTGATAAAATCAGATGTAGTAAACGAGTCCAGCTAGTGCTATTAGCTAGGATCGAAACAAAACCGTCGGGCTGACAGTGCAGAAAGAGGGATGCCGACTATCACACGACGCTGGCTGAATGTAAGTGTTATCTCGATGTAAACATTGTCAATTGCCGAAATATCAAATAACTTTTATCCAATGTGCTATGCCTTGAAGCTAGTGGCAGCTGGCGATTTTCTTACAAAAATGCTAAGCCTAAAAATAGAAGCTTATATCTATATACATACTGGGGTGCTGTTTAACAAAACTTCAGGGCAGCAAGACCAGCTTTTACTTAAAACCAGATCGAAATTAGACCGCAAAGCTAACAGTAGGCTAAGTATTTTATTATATATATGCATACATATATACATATGTGTGAAAAAATGATAAACGGAAAACTGGTTAAAGTGCCGGAGACAAACAAAAACAATAGATTTGACCGGTTTTGTTCGTGTTGGCGAACGTCTTCAGAAAAAGGGAAGAATAGGAAATAATTTTATTTTTAAAGGCATACACATGGGATGAGGAAAAGATGATCCGATTGGACCATTTAAGAAGACTTTAAGTGACGTTGAAATATGACAAGTGGGTGACACATTCTTCTTTGTTTCTTATTTTTCTTTTTATATTTCTATCCATTTTCTTTTTCTTTTTCACTTTTATACCTACTGAGCTAGTATGGAGGAGGCGGTGGAGGAGGGGGTGAAACGCGATAAGAGGGAAGAAGACAAAGGAACTGACCAGGGTAAACAAACTCATAGGAGTGGGCATGAAGTTGATACACAGAAAGCGAGAAACCAAATATTAATCTAGAAGAATCGGATAGGACTAGTAATTTGTCACACATAAGGTTTAAAGGGGGCAGTAAACATCCTAAATTGGCAGGTATATGTATGTGTGTGTATGTGTGTATGTGTATGTGTGTATGTGTATAAATGGGGTAAGGTACACGATAATTCATGAAAATGAAATGCCGTGGTAGACAAAATGTGTGAAAGATGACAAACCTTACCCCATATATACAGATGGATGGATGGATGGAATTTGATCGTTTTCATCCTATCCGTCTACCGATATGTTCTCATCACCACGTTCAACTGTTTGTGATCTTGCGTCCCGTCAGACAATTATGTCCCTATCACTTCAAAATACAGGTCAATGAAAAATGACTAATTACAAACTGGCTAAGATATCCATGCCAATACTTGTTTACGTGTCTTTCCAAATATATTGGTTGTTGTCTAGGTGTTTTTTTAAGTAAATGCAACGCACACATCCTTTCCATTCCTCTCATAATAATGGCATTCATCCAATTAACACTTATTCTAAAGATGAGTTCAGCTGTTAAGTTGTAAGTCGTATGTATTTACATATATTTTGTTTGATAACACAATAGACTAATCAGACAGTCGTGAATAGCGAGGATGTGTGAACTAAACGATATGATACGAAATGCAAAACCATATGCTCTCAATGTATCATGCGAAACATTATACAAGACTGCTTTCCTGTTGACTACAACATGAGCGTGTCGCTTTGTTGCACTTTTCATTACTATGTTAATCAGTGTTCTTTTTTTTTTGTCTGGTTAACTCATCAGATTTTCGTAGTCAATCTATCTTTCCAAAATCTATAGTATCACGTATTATCTAACAGACAATCGGATTGGTCCTTATTCTCAGATGTCTTTAAGCATTAGTCATTGACATTTGATTAATATTAACATATGTTACACGGTAACACATTCAGCATTTAAATTTTTCTATCATAGAACGGACATCATTGAGTCTCAGTTCTATTCAAACACAACTCGTATATGCAATATGATATCGCTGTTTGACAAATCGGAATCATACTAGTAATATGCGGTAGTAAGTTATACAAGCTGCGTATATGAAAGATGATAGCACCATCTATATTGATCTTGCTACAAATGTAGATTTCTTTTCAAGCGGCCATTGAAAATTACAAGAATAAAAAAAATAACGTTACAGCGGAAGGAAAAAGTAGTCGATATAATTTTTATTTTATTTCATCACGCAAGAAATGGGGGGAAAAAATGTTTCAAAAATCAGCTTTTGCATTATCGGAAAATTTCAGTCAAAAAAAAAACGAAAACGAATTTTTATTAAATAAAAAAAAGAAAATATGTAGTAATATAAAAATGGGGATGAAGTTGTTCAACTTTTTATTCGTGTTAGCTCTAAGGGGAAAAATCCACATATCAATGCGAAATACGACATTTTCTGATTTTTCTTTATAATACGGCAAACTAGGAGGAAGGTTCGTATATTTTAGCGTCCCTGGAAATCGATATGGAAATCAGTTGATATAAATCATGAAGCCTGTGTTGGCCGACCCTAAACGCGTTTACTAAGCTTATTAAAAAAGAGACAAAGGACAGAATATCGATTAGATGATACAAAATCTTTGAATAATGCAGCAAATAAAAACGCGCATCTGCAACAAAAGAATTTATCAGAATCTCGTTTTCATATAAAAAGGGTTGAAAATCATACATTATCAGACCTGCATATGAAAATCGTGTTCGATTTAAATTACCATGTTAAAAACAAAAGCAAATCCTATTTCAGATTATTTCTATGCCTTGAAACTGTTAAACGAGATTTGTTGTTCAAATATTCCACTTCGTCATTCCACCTCAGATCCTTGGTATTGATTTAAATTGCATCGGTTGCGAGGACCCATTTGTAGATCTTAGAGCGATAGTCAACCCCTTTGTTATTATACTTTCGGCTGTCGATGCTGGGGATCGGCATCACCACTACGAAAGAGAGACGAAAAAAAACGGCTCTGTCAAAGAATGAATGACAAACGCAGGTGAACAAGTAGAGAAATAAGATAATGTTATTGCGCCGATAAATTACAGAAATAAAAAAAATATATCAAAGTATGCAAGAGGATGTCACTGGGAACTGGTAAATAGGAATGACTAGATGACGTCACTGGAAGCTGGATAGTATATTTATTTATATTAGATCAGGCTAAAAAAAGGTGATGACATAACACGCACGTGGATGTCTAGGTCAATGTTTAACGCGTTTACAAAGCTTATTAAAAAAGAGGCAAGGTACAGTATATTTATAAGATGATACATAATCCTAGAAAATCTGTCAGTATTTCTCCAGATTAGGTCTAAGGCAGGGGCGGGCAACCTCCGGCCCGCGAAGGCTTAGCGTCCGCCCCGCCACCCTGTTATGCTTTATTATTGCAATCCGTCCCGCGGACCTCCCAATAAAACTCACATCATTTTATGACATAGAAGTAAAAGTAGGTTTCAATTAAGATTTACAGTGGGATAAATATGTATAAATATCAGCGAGCGATGATGCATGTATATTTCATTTTTCTTTAACTATTAATTTCAAATCCTTTGCCTCGGATAAAAATAGAAAGAGAAAGAGAGGAAACAAGAGACGAGGAAATGGCATGAAACAGAACCTATGTGAGGTGTGTCAAAACGAATGCTGGATCAACTTGCTACTTCCCCCGTCATTATTTTTTATGATTCAAAAATGGCTCTTCGTCTGCACCTTTTAGAACATCACATACATAAGTATCTTGAGAAAAAATATCAGATTTGTAGTGTTCAATGCAATTTTTGTACAATTTATTCATGTAAACAAAATATAGTAATTCTGAGATTTCGTTTTTCACTCCGGCCCGCGATCTCCTTCCAATAGTCTCATCTGGCACTTACTCTGAAAAGGTTGCCCGCCCCTGGTCAAAGGTTAACATCTACGTTCCAGATGTTTACGTAAACAGCCAGAAGATTCCAAAGGGCGTATCCAATTGGAATGCGAGAAAATAAGTAGACGAAACTTTACAATTAAAAGGATTTAATCGCGAAATTAACTAATTGGAACTAATCTATGTATTGGCTGGTCGCATAGCTGTGTAATTAGTCGTTTGGTTAGTGCGTCGAAAAATAAATAAATAATATATATATATATATATATATATATATATATATATGTATATATATAGGGACGAATTTCTATGAAACAAATTTGATTTATTGTTAAATATTTATCACGATTATCTGGTTAAATATAGTCCGAGGCGATTAGCATATCAGCGTTCAAACGTCAAATTTTATTACCAGACGACAATGTTTTTAATAAGTATTTACATTAATTAAAGCCAGTTCATTTTAATTCGGGTTCAATTCAAATATTTAAAAATAAATTAATAACGAATAGCTGGATTGTAATCTTATCACATGTGCCGATTGATAGGACAAAAAGGAATATTCGTGGAGGTGTGCAAACACTGACTGTATGGCTTCGAATTTCATATTTTAAACATTTTCAAAAAACCTACGAAAAAACAAACAAATAATGTTCAGTTTTATGAAACACAAAAAATAATTTTTAACCATTTGATTGATGAAAAGACAATGGTAAAAAATCCGTTCTCCTAAAAACACAAACAAATACCGTTTAAGAAGCACACAAAAAACTACTTATTAACAAGTTGACGGAATAAAAAAGTTGGAAAAAAAATCACAATATATGTATTTACAGTTGTTTTGCATTGCTTTGTTACAAAAAAATATTCATTAACAGTTGTTTTGCATTGCTTTGTTACAAAAAATATTCATTAACAGTTGTTTTGCATTGCTTTGTTACAAAAAATATTCATTAACAGTTGTTTTGCATTGCTTTGTTACAAAAAATATTCATTAACAGTTGTTTTGCATGGCTTTGTTACAAAAAATATTCATTAACAGTTGTTTGCATTGCTTTGTTACAAAAAATATTCATTAACAGTTGTTTTGCATTTCTTTGTTACAAAAAATATTCATAAACAGTTGTTTTGCATTGCTTTGTTACAAAAAATATTCATTAACAGTTGTTTTGCATTGCTTTGTTACAAAAAATATTCATTAACAGTTGTTTTGCATGGCTTTGTTACAAAAAATATTCATTAACAGTTGTTTTGCATTTCTTTGTTACAAAAAAATATTCATTAACAGCTGTTTTGCATTGCTTTGTTACAAAAAAAATATTCATTAACAGTTGTTTTGCATTTCTTTGTTACAAAAAATATTCATTAACAGTTGTTTTGCATTGCTTTGTTACAAAAAATATTCATTAACAGTTGTTTTGCATTGCTTTGTTACAAAAAATATTCATTAACAGTTCTTTTGCATGGCTTTGTTACAAAAAATATTCATTAACAGTTGTTTGCATTGCTTTGTTACAAAAAATATTCATTAACAGTTGTTTTGCATTGCTTTGTTACAAAAAATATTCATTAACAGTTGTTTTGCATTGCTTTGTTACAAAAAAATATTCATTAACAGTTGTTTGGCATTGCTTTGTCACAAAAAATATTCATTAACAGTTGTTTGGCATTGCTTTGTTACAAAAAATATTCATTAACAGTGGTTTCGTTGTTTTGTTCGTGTTTTTGTTATTTGCTATTTTTCTTTGAAATAATACTGAACAAAAAATAAGATGCAGCAACATATCGAAAGTATCGTCTGCCACCACTTACCTCGCCATCTCTCGGGTGTTTACGTAACATGTCCTAACGCTGCCGACGCGATGCTCACGGGAACAGCTTTATAATCGATATAAGTACCGAAAATTGTTTAAACAAATGACATCAGAGCTAATATACTTTTATTATAATGATAACGCCAAAAAATGAATTGATCATTATAACAGAAACTACTGAATACAGTTACTTTGAATTTAACAGTATGAAACGAATTAGCAGAATTAAATAAAGCACTTCTGAACAGAATCATCTTTTTAAATTGCGACAAATAAATAACCGTTAACAAATTAATTGAAAATTATCTATAAAAATGACATAACTCTGAATTATTTATAAAATCCGATAAATCAAGAAAAATATTAAATTCATAGAATGTTGAACTAATTAATCATTTTACAAAATTGTATCCAAACAAACGATCGAATAGAATCAATCATAAATGAAACAAATAAAAATGGTATATTCTAAGAAAAAAAAAAAAATGAACGGCCAAGATAGAATTGTTCATTAATTCGAAAGATCACGCTGATAATTCCATGAGTAATTCTATTTGCAGAGGATTAAACTAGACCAAAAACCTAGTCGGGGAAGCAACTAAAACCAAAATTATAAAATGAATACGAGTTAAAAATATGAAATGGAGCAAGACAAACGTAACAATCGTATCGTTGTGAAAGGTAACAAAGATATTTGTTCACATAATTTGACAAAGAACATACTAGACTCTTATGTAAGAAACCACCGGGAATAAAGCATCAGAGTCAGGTAATTACAAATAACTAGAACCCAGAGAAATTCCATAGTTGTATTTTTCATCGATTGTTGCCGTACATTAATGAGAGAACCGGAAGAAGGTAGAAGTGAATGTCGGAGTGAGATTTTGCTGTGAGCCGAATTATTTTTCGTTTATTGGATCTCGAAGTTATACAGAGGTGTTTGGTGCTTTGAACCGAACTGCGTTTTTTCTTTAACGTTTGGGGTCTAGTAATTCCCGTTGGCAATAACAGACAGTAAATAGTTAAAAAAAATATGAACTGTTTCAGCGTTAAATAACCTTAACAGAATTGATATGACGCAAAACATAAAATAAACCGAAAAATCATTTTTTTTTTTCTCTTGGATATTCAGTATTTGGCCGAGCCGAGACTGACAAAGCCATTCAGCTCTGTTTCGATGAAGACGTTGAGAGTTTGGTTTTCTTTATACAGGGTGGGCAAAAATAAGGGTCCTATTTTTAAAAATTCATAACTTTTTTATTTATTGATTTTTTTTTTTGATTTTTTTTAGCATAAGTAAAGGACCCCTTCCGAAGCAAGCATGAGCCGTATTAGCCCTAAGGAACGTACCCTCATTTAGAAAACATCATTTTTGCTTAAAAAACTCAAAACAGTGTAAAAAACAATACTTTAGTTTTTGTAAGTTTTAAGAAGTGTTTTTCGGCTAAAATTTGTTTTGTTTATTTCAAAAAATCTCGGAAGGGTCAGTCTACACACACATAAAGTTTGGTGAGTTTAACTTTTATTTTGTGGAAGTTATTCAAATTCAAGTTATTCAAATTTAAAGATAGGACCCTTATTTTGGCCCACCCTATATATGAATAAATGAGAAATATTTTTCTATTTATCCTAACTAGGTTAATATCAAAACACGTTACGTTTACTTAATTCAACTATACATTAAGTATTTACAAATACATTATATATAGCCAACAGAACACTGCGTAAACAAATTCATCCCGAGGCTTCGTTAGCATAATTTTATAAACATTTTCTTATAAATTAATATTCTGAACAATTCATTACATTAATGTACATTTGGCGTGAATGCAGACCCGACGATATTATTTTGGCATTTTTGTCAAAACTGAATCATACTAATATACGTACTGTGGTTTATATAGTTTCAGAGTATATCTGGTCGCAGGGGTTCGTCTCCAAGAGTTAGGGACACATTCTTATTCTATGAATTGAGGGTGCGAACACAGAGCCCACGATATTGTTGTACCAGAACGGACATTAAATTTAGACACTTTTTCTGAGAATTCGGGAAAGTATCTTTGTTCGAGTCTTACATTAGTCACAACTGTGACATTGGATTAAATTCAGAAAAATATATTTGTAATTGAATCTTCAGCGATCGGGCAATCATCTCTTTAATAAATTAGATGGGCACTAATAACATACGTACGAATATGAAATTTTCAATGCGTATTATTATGAGATAATTATGTTTTTATAAAAATAATCTTTTTGCGTCTCATGTGATTAAGTGATCCCATTTTTTTTTAAAGTTTTCAACGTGAAATTGCCATAGCGTTTTATTATATGAAAACGAATCTAAAACGTCATAAACGTCGTTTATAAAAGCACGAAACAATCACTACACAAAATGTGAGATTAAGATAAAAATTCATCTGCCACGAGAATGATAGTTCTAACAGGATCTTGTATTTTATATATAAGAATGGCGGTAGAGCTAAAAACAGATGACGTAGTACAACGCTTGAGTAATAAAACAAATGTTTATCAGAAATACAATGTTGATGTTATTAAAAGTGAAAAATAAATTCTGAGTGTTTTAAAGACCATGGATATTACAATTATCCCCAAGAATTTTCAGACAAGGTTCTACTCCAATAATTCTCTAGACCATCTACCACGACATTTAATATTAATATATCTAATAAGTGTTTGTTAAAAAAAGAATATGAAACCGGATCATAAAATAATAAAAACACGAAGTATAATTAAACCTTTCTATGATATTGAAATAACAACTAGAGGCGTAGTACTAAGCGTGCAACAAGATGACGTAACAAAACACGTTTTCATTTTAAGTTTTGTTATCAGAAATATAATGTTGATGTTATAAACATGTTAAATAGATGCTGAGTGTTTGAAGAATATGCATATAATAATTATCCTCAGGGGTTTTCAGACAGTCTAACTACAAGAATCCCTAGAGTATATACAACGACTTAATTAAAACGAATATGTAACCGCATCATAACAATTTAAATAATTTTTAAAAAACGAATTATAACATCTCGCGCATACGTGGTCCCCCTTTGTATGTGACTCGATGTGGCGAGTGTAAAATGCAATAAATTTGGGGCATTTTTTACACCCATTCGACCCCCTGGGGGCGCGAACCAGAATTGTTCTTGGGCCAAGGATACTCATTTCATATCCACAACAATTGTCTATACATGTTGGCCGAGTTTCAGAAAAAATAAATGGATGGATCAAACGTTATGGGAGAAATGGGTCATTATTTGCCATTTTGGTTTTTTTTTGACCCCCTGGGGGCGCGAAACAGATTGTTTTCAAAAGCCAGCGATACTTATTTTCTATTAGGAACAATAGCCTCCACATGTTGGCCACGTTTCAGAGAAATGTAATGGATGGATGAAAAGTTATGGGGCAAAAAATGTCATTTTTTGCCATTTCGGGGCCTTTTTACCCCCTGGGGGGGGGCTAACCAGATTTTTTTTTTCAAAAATCGGAGAACGTCACTTTCTAACATGACCAAAGTTTCAACTTCATGCAAAATTTCAGAGAAATTCAATGGATGGTTGCGGAGAAAAATCCGGACGGACGGACGGACATGCCTAAAAAATAAGTCCCCGATTTTATAAATCGGGGGACCAATTAAGTATTAACCACTCTATAATAGTAAAGTAATAAAAAAATTGGAATATTATGTCGGACAATAATTTGTCAGTTTCTCATCTCTACTTGTCTTTTTTTTCTTTTTCTTCTTTCTCTTTGTTTTTCTTTTTTTTTGCCTTCTAATTGTACAGTCTGTTTCTTTTGTCGCCTTCTTCTCATTGTCATCATCTTTTATCCATTTTACTTCTATTTTCTTCCCCCTGTTCATCATCATCCTCTACTTTGCCTTCTCTTCCTTTACATGTGTTTTGTTGTAGATTCATCATTATCCTCTTTTATTATATGTATCTCATTATATTCCAACAATCTCCGTTTTTCTCTCATTTTGTGTACCCTAATGTTCGTCAGCTCTGATGGGTTTGTATCATTTTCAGCATCCAAAATATACACATGCCATTTAAAGTTCTCACTAATCAAACCAAAAGCAATGTGCCATTTGTTAGTTGTACCACATATCCAGGATCATCACTATTAGCGTTTAAGGAGTATATCACCCGCTTTGGGTTTCATGGATTATCGGTATATCCGCCTATTATAGTGTTGTCTACTTGTCTTCAATTTTGTACTGCGATTTAGGATTACTAAACTATCAGCGAATTCACAACATGTTGTCTTATGAAAAAAGAAAACACGTACACTTATATTATAATTAGGAATGTATTATACTTAGTAGTAGCAGTAGTCACAACAGATATGGTTTGCTTTTTCTATAAGATACTCAAAAATACTATACTTCCTCATGCCAAATATGGCGGACTTCTAAGCAAATTTTTGGGGAATACCACTTTCTGTTTTCCTCTTTTTTTCGTTTCTTTCTCACTCTTTTTCTTCTCCTTCTTCATTAGTTGTTTCATCTTCTTTTACTTAATATATTCTTTTGATTTTCTTTTTCTTATTATTTAGGATATATTGAACTGTCTGTGATACCTTCGGCATTTCATAGGTACTTAAGACCAAATGTGGTGCAATTGCGACGAGTACCTTTGCAGCCTATACGTGTATTGTTATTAGTAGTAAAACTATTAGTAAAGCCTTTACTTTGCACTATTCTCAAATTCTATTTTAGATGCAATTCAGAAAAAATGTTTACTTATTTCGGTAGCAATTGTAAAGTGCACGACTGGCCGACACTCCCTGCTTATTTTAATGTAAAACATTCAGTGCAAACGCCTCACATATTACCACGAATGAATACTATTTTTTTCTTCTAATTCCTAATACAAAACATTTTCATGAACGGAGTTTCTTTCGAAAAAAAATCTGTAGAACAGATTACAACGGGACTTCCCTGTAAACTTCATCATGGTTGTCATCGAGCTGAGTCTATACAAATAGTTGTTTAAGCGTGCTCGTAATTAATAAAATTGTGTCCATTCCGTTCAACGTTTGCAATCCTTTATATAGTATTTTATCAATCTCATTAACGTTTATCCTGGAGTGGCTTTGACTCAGGAGTAGAATAATAATTTCATGTAAGATGATGAAACTCTTTCCATGATACGCATCATACTGAGTCCCGTTACTTTTCAGACACAACACGTATGTGCAATTTATAAGCGAGAAATAAGAAATGTTACTAGTAATATACGGAAGAAAAGTATATAAGCTACATAGTATTGTTCATCAAACAACTGACAATCCCAATTACACTTATCCTCGAGTAATGTTTGGCCTTGATTATAGGTGCTTCTATTAGTACAAAAATAGAGGACATCATAAAGTTTTTTGGCAATCGACTTTTATTATGTTGCTTATTTCTTGTAAAATTATCCAATAAAAAAGGCCGTACATAATTTCAAATCAAGAGAACTTTAATCCGGTTTTAATCAGCCCCATGTCAACCTGAGGGATACAAGTCGGTTTTACCAAAAGCCAAGCCACTGATGCGAGAGAACATGAGACGAATACATTGCGATCTTTTCCTTTCTCGTTCTAAGCACTGAGCGAATCTGCTAAAAGTCTCTTGATTATGTTATGGTTCCTAGAATCTCCACAAACAGGGGAATTGAAGTAGCGCACTTGATTTAAGATGTGAAACGGCGAATACAAAACGCGATAAATGATATTTCTCTCAATTGGTGAAATACACTAAAAAAGAACACAAATATCGAAGTAAATAAACTTCGAGTAAAAGCTTGTTTTAATTGTTACCAAAATAGAAATTATGCTGATCTCAAATTATGTAAACTATACTTTTAGGGTTTTATAGTGTTGACATGCTACACTTTTTGTATTAGTTTCGTAATTTTTAGAATAGTGTTCATCGCGTTTGGCTTTCGAACTATTTGCCTGCTTTCCACTTAATAAGAGACTTTCCCAGAAACCTGCTGTCACTATGTGATGCTGATACAGAATAAACTGTAGATAGACTAGTAATTTTTTAGGGTTTTTTGGAATTTTCTGGAAAACTAAGGTATATGGTGAACTGAAATTAAAATGCCATCAACTAGACACTAGAACCTCTATATTTGTAAAAAATCAGCTGAATCCATCAAATGGTCGATAAGATATAGAATAAAGTATATGAATACTAGTCATTTTAAAGATTTTTTTTGAATTTTCTGGAAAATTAAGGTATATGGTAAACTGAAATTAAAATGCCATCAACTAGACCCTAGAATCTCTATCTCTGCCAAAAATCAGCTGCACCCATCAAATAGTTTGAGATACAGGGTAGCACACACGTACACACAGATAACATGATTTCATGATTTAACTTTCTGGATCTCTGGGTTGCCTTCTCTAATGATGCTGAAATTCTACACACTTATAGAACCTATCAAATAAAAGTCTGTGCAAAGTTTTAACTAATTTGGTTAATTGTTTTTTTGAGTTATGATTGAGCAAAGAAATGAGATTTCCAGCATAGGCCATTATAGTCTATTAAAGGTTAGAGCGCTCTCGCGCCTCCCTTGATTTTACCATTTATTGCTAGGCTACGGCATCTATATGCACGGTTGAACAAGCTGAGCACACATCTTAAGGAAAGTGTTCTCCAAATTTCATGATGTACGGATTTCCCATCAAACCGTGGTTATACAGGTACAACATAATATAATGTAGACAGAGGGAAAAAATGTATATACATATATATGCATTATATTAACAAAAAAAAGGTAAAACTATGTAACTCGTTCTACCGTTGTCTCATTTTGATTCATCATGTGTGTATCCGTTACATTGTATGACCTAAGAATAGCCTTTATATATACAAACTAACCGATTCTTGAAGCAAAAAACCACATACAACTCTTTTTTACAGTGTAGCATGTAGGTACAGTCAAGGAGGAAATTCTAAAAGCAGTTCGATGAAAAATGCTATAAGAGTAGAACGCTTTCGTTGATTGGACACAAGTTTAGCGTTATCCTCAGAATATATTCAATTTAAGTACTTGTAGAACAGGCAAATGGATAGAACAATGCGGTGATGCAGCAGGTGGTTGAGCTTGGAAGACAGTGTATGAGTAATGTTTCGGACTGACAGGAAGAGTCTAGTGGTTAGTGCACCAGTCAGATGTAGCAACGATAATGAACGTATGAGCGAATTGTGGCTTCGTAGATATATAATATATTGGCTGTTAGAAGTGTTCTAGTCTGGTAGATGGTATCCAATTGCTTCGCAGCCGACTTGGCAGTTGACACACATATACTCGTTTCATAAACAAAGTAAAATTGGAACATGTCAGCATAACAGCATATATAATGTCGTATGTGGAGGCGTTTTATAGTTACTTATATAATGGTAAAGTCTGGCCCCTCTAAGGTAAGAGACTGATTTCCAGACTCTAAGACGAATATAGCGGTTGGTGCACCAGTCCAGATGAAGAAACGCTACTCATGCATGGGCGAATAGTGGCTTTGTAAAGATGTAAGATACTAAAAGATGAGGGATGGTGTGTAAAGCATGTTTTAAACAGTCTTTATTGTAAAGCGAATGGTTGGTTAGCAACATATTTTACTAGATATGTCGCTTTGTTTTTATCGTGTTATTAAGAGCCGCACTTATCTTTGTGTCCGTGAACTTAATTGAAACTAATTAGGGTAAAGAACATGAAATCTGAAAAAATACTCGCTCAGGTGCTTGTAAATGGGTCACATTTGTACACCAACATAATTTACGACTGCATATTAGTATTAATTTCGCAGCGAACTCTAATCAGTGTCATGGCCTCCGTTCAGTTTTGACACAGTGAATACACTCTTACAGGTTGTATGTGCGTGTAATAGTCAAGGAAGAGATGCGCAATCTCCAACCACGCCCCTCCTGAGTTGGCTGGTGATACCAGATCAGGCTGCCCTGTGGCTCCCTGAGACGAAATTCACCTACATTGACGTTTTTTTTTTTTTTTTTTTTTTTTTGTTTGTAAAACTTAATTATGTTCTACAAAACCAAAAACAAAAACAGCCCCTCTCCCTTTCTCCCTCCCCTTTTTTATTTTTATTTTTCCTACCCTACTCCCGGTCCTGGATATGACCTTAAACTACATCCGATGGTGAGATACGGCTTACGGACTTTGGGGAATGTGGAGCCTCCTCTTAATTACCATTGCTCCCAGGTCCACCCAGACCCGGAGTGGTAGTACCTGTTAGGGTCCCAACTATGGGTTAAATAGAAACAGATATTAAAAGGGGAAAGAAACAAAAAAGAGAAGAAAACAAGACCAGATTCGGCATTAAATAACCCAAAAAGGGTTGATATGCCGTAAAACAAGACTACCAAACCAAAAACCCTGATTAAACATTTGAAGATATAAAGAACTTGAAGCATAAATCTTTCACTATAATGACCAGATTCGGCATTAAATAACCCAAAAAGGGTTGATATGCCGTAAAACAAAACTACCAAACCAAAAACCTGAGTTGGTTCTGTTTGATTCTAGTTGCAGTGCCGCAAAAAAGTTGAGAGCACATAAATTACATGGTATCAAAAATTGGCCAGTCATTTTAGAACAGACCAGACTTTATTTCGATGATCTAACTGAAACCATGATTAAGCCTATGAACTATTATTTGTAGATGAACCTAAGCTACGTGAGATTTTGAAGGAATTATTGTGTTGCAAGTAAATTAGCATTTGGATGTACTTATAAATGTAACGTTAAACATTTTCTTTTGTTTCGATTGTGTGCAGTTGATTTTCGATGTGATTTTTATTTCCCCTGCATCGTAAGTTGAGTATGTTCTCAAGTGTTTGAACTTAATTGTTAGCTGAACGATTCATTTTGTTTAATGGTAAGTTAAGCAACATTGATGATGGTCAGTACTAAAATGGGTGACCATTTGGCAGTGTCAGGCGGTGTATGTGCTCGCCGTTTAGCCCGGCAGTGTTTTTAGTCGTCCTGGATTTCGCGTTGACACTGGAATAAGGTACTGCCGACTCAGAAGTGTGGTTGGAGTAGCACAACTATTGATTAACAATTAGACATGCATCCACCCTTACACGGGATATCCATTATCTCTCAGGACTGGACGGAGGTCATAAATGGCAAGAGTTTTCTGTAATGGACCGGAAAAAAACAGGGTTCAATTATGGATCAAATCATACCAAAGACTTAGAAATGCTACCCTATGCCTGTTTCTTGAACACTCAGCGTATCAAGAATAAGTTGGCTAATTCTGACAAAGGAGTGTTGCTTTTCTCTACACTATTTTTTATAAAAAAGTAACCTTTGTGTCGCTCTCGACTATCATAGACTGCTTTACTTTATTTTAGTATGTGTATTTAGATTCGTTGTATTGATAAGACTATCGCCGAAATTTAATCTTTCATGTGTAAATAATAGCATTTCCGGTGCGCTGTCAAGCTGAAATTTAAAATATTTTTTATTTGCTATACGCGCACATTGAATGGACGCGTTTATATAACTCCTTTGCCGCTACACCATCCTCTTCTACTTTACCTTTTCTCAGTCTCTTTAGGTTATGATAGATAGGATGACACTTAACGTTACGTACACATCATTTCCCATTTTCCGCAAATTTTAGTACAAACCGCTGACATCCTGTGAGCAATTTCCTTTTTTTTAAACGTATTTCATCATTTGCAAGCATCGCTTTATCGCCCGTCTCCCCATCCATCGTTGCTCCCATACTTTCCTCCTCCCGAAGCTGACAATTTCATATCTTCTCACTTGGCAGACGCCATCATGCAATATCTGTCGCAGGTGATCGCCGGAAATGTTCCACCACGCATGCGCGAAACAGGTGCTTGTCGCCGCTCGCATCTCCTTCCATCGAAGTCGGCGGTTTTTTCTTTTTTTAAATTTTTTTTTTGTAACACGGGACAGGCGCCAACTCGACGCCACTACTGCAGGGTATAATAATTGTAAAAAAAAATGCCAGCCATGGCATCAGACTTCAACATCGTTTGGACATTTTTTTATGATTCTTAGACGTAACTGCTATTTTCTTTACACTTTGTAAAGATTTTCTCGCCGTTTTTTTTTAATTTTTTACATCTTATCAGCTTTTTAGTTGTCTTTTATTTCATATACGACTAAACATCTTTGAGAGGCTCTGTCCGACATTAGTTCTAAAAGGATAGTCAGGTAGTACTTTTAAATATTTACATAATTAAACGCCCAGGTAACATGCATTGAAATAAATACATCGACAAATATGCTGCAAACGTGGTTAGCTCCCTATGCCGGGCTAGAAAACCTCTGACCAGCCAGTATCCACTATTCGCCTATGCATTGAGTAGTGTTGCTACATCTGGACGGGTGCCCCAACAACTAGTCTATTCCTCTTATTTAGTGCCCACAAAACAGCCTCTAATCTCATAGGTCCGATATTGTCGACCAAACGCATGGCTATGTCCTATAGCAGCAATGTTGCACTACTGTGCTCTTTTACAAGTACTTCAATGGAATATGCTCAAACGAACTTCTCTTCACTTGTTTCCTTTCAACTTAAATACTCTCGACCGACGGGACAGTCGCAAAAGTTCA
Organism: Sepiola atlantica; assembly: GCA_963556195.1. NCBI lineage: Eukaryota > Metazoa > Mollusca > Cephalopoda > Sepiida > Sepiolidae > Sepiola > Sepiola atlantica. The sequence goes on along the minus strand of OY744536.1, from coordinate 92,459,687 downwards.
CTCATTCACTGTAGTGTTCTTTAGAGTCGGAAAATATTTATACACTGGAAGAGTTTGCCTTTGGTAGTCCTTCCATGTTCTCTGTTTGCTCGACTGTACAAACATACAACAATTGTATATATATATATATATGTTAAACATCTTGCTGCACAAATCACATCTTAGGGTCTCGATTTATAGGGCATCCTAATTCACAGTAACCCATAAAGTCTTAGTGGCAATGTGAGTTTTGGAAGGGTGCATATAAAATCATAGACGTTGCTTGTATTTTTCTACTCTTTCTGTTATTGTAATGGTAAGTGCTCGACTGAGCTCCAATCTATGATTCCATCCTGTAAAACATTAACAGAACTCATCTAGCAACCACAACTGTAAATACTATTTCTTTTATCCATCTGTCTGCTTAAAAGAAGATGGAACTTTCATGAGCCGAGCTTCTCCCCAAAGCGCCATCTGTCTGTGAAACACGATACCACGGGTTTGCTATCCAGCTGACTATAGCATAGATATTTTAAATCTGATTCGTCATCTTAAATGATGTAATTTCAGACCAGGCCTAAGCATTTTTACCTATTCTTGTGTTTTCACTGTCATCCTGACAAATTCATTAACCCTGACCTTCGAGTGGCCTATCAGCCTTGGCCACACTAGTTCCCCTATATCAATCCCCAAAGGTTATTGGAAGACTAGAGTTGATTTTTTTTTTCGGTACATGGCGACACAAACACCATGACGACTGCACACGATCGATTGGATCTGGAAATAATTGGATTACTTCAGAGGACGGCTTAACAAGCACGTGTAAACATTGGGCTTTAACACGACCATGCAGTTGTGGGCTTTGACACAGATGTGTGTTGCGTTTCGCAAACAAATAGTTCTCGGAAAGAAACACTGTTGATAGATGGTTGGTTAGCTCCAAGTACAGACAAGAAAGAAATGGGCATGTCTTAAAATAGTTGTAACTAGACGATATATGCCCTGCAGGGAATGACTATAGTTTTAAAAGCTCAGTCTAGAAAATACAATAAATGAAAAGATGGAGAAGAACGACACTAGCAACATTTTTTTCTGCAGGGAGGAGACAAGAACACCCTCACTAGGATACTTATCACACATTCTAATGTGCTACAGCATCGCTGAGGCTTGTCAAGTTGTAAATCGATGCGTCAAAGTTTTGTTTTAATATAAAATTAGAATCGTCAAATGTGTTATGCGCATGAAACTATTCGTCGGTTAAGTTTGAAAGAGGTTGTTTTACTCGAGCTGCTTTGCCACACATTAATTAACATAATCTGCCTGTTCTACTGAGAAGTGAAACGGTATTTGTATGTTTAAAACGCACAGATAAGATGGACACAAATGAACATCAACTTTGTTTGTTACTTAAATTTTTCTTTTTTCTTTCCAACTGTATGTGTTTGTGCAGTTGTTTTCCTTTTTTGGTATGTAATATTTGGTTGTTTGCAGTCATTCTGTTGCTTGTTTTTGCTCATTGTTAGTTCGTTAACTAAACTTTTTACTCATCCGTTTCCGTATCTATAATTTTCATTTGATCCAAGTCTCAAATTTCGATTCTGCTGACTTCATTATTCTCTTCTTATATATATTTATATGATGTGTGTGTAAATATGTAGAATGTCTAGGAGGGTATGTAATGGGTATAGATATAAATGTATGTGTATATATGTGGAATGTCTAGAAGTGGGTGTAGATATACACATATATTATATATAATGTATATATTTATATTAGGATGTATTGTGTATGTTTTTATGTAATGATTATGTGGATGTAAATATAATGATCACGTGGAGATATGTGAAATATATATATATATATATATATATATATATATAAATGCCTGCATACATCATGTGCATGTGCTTATATATACTATGCATATGAGTTTGTCATATATATATATATATATACTATGCATATGAGTTTGTCATATATATATATATATGTATATATATATATATATATATATATATACTATAAGTTATGCCTATGTTGATACATTCGTATATATATATATATGTATGATTTTGTTTGGCACGCGGAATCTCACGCTAAATTTATCTTTTTAAAGGTCAGTGTATATTAGTACGAATTTTATGTCCAGCAGTTCCGAGAGAATAGTAAAAGAAAAAATGCCAATATTTGAAAAAAATGCCTCATAAAAAAATGAATGAACACTTGCAATTAGATATGCAACCATATAACGTTCGCATACGTTAATTTAACCACGTAGACAACTTTTCAATATTGCATTTAAATGAATATTCTACGAAAAAAGTTTAAATCCGATCGTTAAACACCGATTCGTTTATTCTAATGTTTGATAACAAATGTATAGTGTTTCACATAGTACATGCTTAGTTTCAGTGTTGCAAATAACATTGGCTGGAGCAGGTTTATGATTGACTGAACAATAGAAGCAAACAGAATGTTACACTACATTTAAAAAATGGATTAAAGGCGTAACTCAGAAAGACACGCTGGTACAAGAAGTGCGACAGTTTCCCGCCATTGGTAGGGTAATGATATTTTTCACAATTTCACTTATATAAAGTATGCGTGCATCCTACAGCAAACATCGTCATTGTTCATTAGATAAGAAAATTCCTGACGGATTTATATAGGGTGGGCCAAGATAAGGGTCCTATCTTTAAATTTGAATAACTTGAATTTGAATAACTTCCACAAAATAAAAGTTAAACTCACCAAACTTTATGTGTGTGTAGACTGAACCTTCCGAGATTTTTTGAAATAAACAAAACAAATTTTAGCCGAAAAACACTTCTTAAAACTTACAAAAACTAAAGTATTGTTTTTTACACTATTTTGAGTTTTTTAAGCAAAAATAATGTTTTCTAAATGAGGGTACGTTCCTTAGGGCTAATACGGCTCATGCTTGCTGCGGAAGGGGTCCTTTACTTATTCTAAAAAAATTTTTTTTTAAATCAATAAATAAAAAAGTTATGAATTTTTAAAAATAGGACCCTTATTTTTGCCCACCCTGTATATATTGAAACATTTACAAAATAAAATTAATAAAACCCTAATTGAAACAATATCTACATATCTTTAGTTTTCGAATGTGGGAAACAGCTTTCCGCCAACATATGTACGTGACTGTATTTCTCGCCTCGACGTAACTCTTATAGTTTAACATTTAATTACATTTTTTTTTATTAGAAATCGAACATTTATTGAAATCACAGATGAAATATACTCAAATAAACGTATATTTAAAAATAATATTTAAAAAATAAAAATTTAAAAAATTAATTAGCTAGAATGTGTTTGTGTTTCTTCGTACGTAAGTGTTTTAATTATTGTAAAGGGGAACAACATCGTTACATTCGGACATGTTAAAAGAATTTAGAACCATTTAAACTGTAGAAAGAAAGTTTTTTTTCCTAAGTTAAAATATACGTGAGAATTAGAAGTGTTTTACTTATTTACTAGTGATAGGATAATTCCAATATTTTTCCGATTCCGATAGAATATACGATTCTGTTCTAAATTCTTGATTATGGCCGACTTTGATTAAAATTATTTTGAGACCTCGAAATATTTAGCCATAGAGGTATTGTTTTTTTTTTTCGCATTACCGTAAACACCTATGTAATGTGTGCATGTATTCTCACATGCGTAAAAATACACTGGTAGTGTTTATCTATAGATGTTAGTATAATTGTTAGTTTAAAATCAATAACTGTTTATCATTAGCAGCAGCAATGGAAAAGTTTGTTTGAAATCAAACCAAACAACAACCAAAAAAAGATGAATCGTTTTTTGCATAGGAAAATATGAATCTGATTAATCATCCCAACAGTATAATTTACGTCTAATTATTATAAAAAGCTGAAATAACATTATCTTAACAAATCCTTGATGGTTTCATAACACTTGGGTTGGGTTAATAATTAATTAAAACACGATGTGATAATAAGTCCGATCAAGCAGCACGATCATTGAGAAACATTCGGTTTCGGCCCTCACTCCTCGACTGCATCTTAGTACTTGTAGAGCACCTCTATCGAGACATGTTATTGATACAAGCTGTTAACTATTCTGTACTTTCACCTCAGAATTTCTGAAACAAAAGGTAGCGTTAAAAGTAAATTCAACTTTAAAAAAATCATACCTAAAACAAAGCATGGTTCGTAAACTGCGAAACTACAAAAATATATCTTATTTTAATGTAACTTAAATCATACGTATAATATTTTCAAGGGGAAAACAATGGAAGGGGTCCTGAATCTTTACATACCCTCACTCTGCGAAATATCTACGTGATTTCTCATGTAAGTGACTCATGGGGACAGCACGCTCTTAAAACGCAAAATACGTGTATCCGATTTAATGAAATTAAAACTATATGTATACGACACCAATTAAGAGTTTTTAAAACATTTCAAATTTGTTCGACTATATTAAGGGACAGAACAGAAGTAGGGGCTGTAAAACAAAGAAATTAATATGGTCTTATGGACAATCAAAAAGTACCTAGTATTAATCCTTATTAAATCACGAGGAACATCGGTATTTCTGTTCGTAACCAATATAATATCTATATATTAATACGATAGTGTGTGTGTTCGCGTGTCGCGCTCCTAAAGAAATGCAATAAATATTCAACAAATAGATTGGATGGAGAGACTTGGAATCGAAACCGTAACATCTAGCTGAAAAGCTGCGACTTTACCACTGACATAACTAAATGGAGTTGTTAAATAGATCAATTAAACTATCAACTGAACCTGCTCTGTCGCTTCAACGTGGAAGGAGGATGGCATTGTGGAAGGCGGAGGAGACGCGGAAACGCTTACCAAATGGGCAGGTTTCAGGCTTACGATATTTATTTATTTATTTTTCTTAATATTTAAAATTTCTTATTCTTCTTATTCTTCTTCTTATTATCATCATTATTATTATCATTATTATTATCATTATTATTATTATTATTTATATATATTAATACGATAGTGTGTTTATTTTGTGTGTCACGATCTGACACTCTTATTTAAGATTTGCCCCTGACAACGGAGGGAGGGTGAGAGTTTGAAGGGAGTCGCGACTGATGGTGACTTCTGAAGAGACAGCTTTTGCGCCGGAAACCGAGTAATATAAATAAATATATATATATTTCCATCCCGTCTCGCAAAATGTTGGTGAGTAAAATATGATCATATTTCTAGACAGCGGATAATATTATTAACAGTAAATTATAGAGATTGATGTAGAAAACACTGTGGAATTTCCACAGGATCCCGCTAGTATATATAAATAGTAAGCTTAATACCTGACAACCTAATATAAGAAGAATGTAAATGTTTCTATCTGTGTGTTGCCTTTCATATGTATATATTAGTTATGTTTTAATCTTGTGAGAAAAATATGGTGGATTATTTTAGGTGTTGCATGTATTACTTAATATATAATATTTATGATGATTAAAAAAACGCCTACATTTCATTTATACACAATTTATTATAATAAACATTCAAATTCGATACGCAGATCAAACTACCGATATCTGCTTGTACCGTTCAAGAAATTCTGGAAGTATTAAAAAAAAATATTTCAAGAAATTTAAATCATACTGCAACAGTGAAAACGTCATTGCGTTTTCAAGAAAATAATAACAAATGTTCTTTTGATTATCGGGTTCTTCGTTTAACTGCATCCGCACTAGGGCTGCATAGAACAAAGCCAAGGTTAAGGTTAGTTACAGGGTGTGCACATTACCGAACACCCTAAGCGCTGTCAGGCCCCTGTGGCTATTCAATACTGGCCATCAATTGAACTAATGATCTGTCAATTAGAAGTCATCGGTCCCTATTTACTTGCCTCAACACACGGGCTGCATCTGACACAAAGACGTACTTCAGGTTGGGCGTGGTTAATACTGAACGTAACACTGACGCTTATAAGACTGACCCTCAGTTTTATCAACTGATCATATTAATCAGGACCCAATTAGAATTACCGAAACAAAGTCACCATCATCGTACGTGTCTTTATATAAATGTAGTTATTTTATTGTTAACCATTTTTTTATTGCGAATTTTAATTTTATGATGTCATAATCCTAATCGGCGATTACAAAGCTACGTACGAATATCTCTGTCATGTATATATATATATATATATATATATATATATATATACAAGGTTAATACAACAGAAGATAAAAGAGGCAACCAATATCTTTAATTAGTGAACATCCGGATAAAAATGAAGCTCAATATACTGGGTAGAGCATAAATAGCACTAGATGAAGTGAAAGAATAAAATAAGGTGCGAATCAAATGTTATTACAATTCAAAGTTCATATCTCATAGATGTTACGGTTTCGATTCCAAGTCCTTAACTTATGAGTTTTCAAAAGAAAATCTTCTCCTCAGAGGATCATTACCGCAATGACATTACTGCTGGTAATAAAATTAAACTTTGAAAATATATAAATAAATATATAAAATACATAAAAGTATATAAAACATCAAATATATGGGCTAAAAAAACACTTTTAAAAAAACTTAAATAGTTCATCCAAGTCATAACGTTTCCAACAATTTCAAGAAAGATGTCAAAGAAGTCGATTAAAAAACAATCCGGGTGGTGAACAGTATTCCAAAAACGAAAAAGTTAAAGCTCATGAGTTAAGGACTTTCAATTACTTTGCTTGAACTTTGAATTGTAGTAAAATTTGATTCGCACCTTATTTTATTCTTTCACTTCATCTAATGCTATATATATATATATATAGATATAGATATACATAGATATAGATATACATAGATATAGATATAGATATACATAGATATAGATATAGATATAGATATAGGTATATATAGGTATATATAGATATAGGTATATATAGATATAGGTATAGTTATAGATATAGGTATAGTTATAGATATAGGTATAGATATAGATATAGGTATAGTTATACATAGATATAGATATAGTTATAGATAGATATACATAGATATACATAGATATAGTTATACATAGATATACATAGATATAGTTATATATAGATATACATAGATATACATAGATATAGTTATATATAGATATAGTTATACATAGTTAGATATAGTTATACATAGATATACATATATATAGTTATACATAGATATAGTAATACATAGTAATACATAGATATACATAGATATAGTAATACATAGATATACATAGATATAGTAATACATAGATATACATAGATATAGTAATACATAGATATACATAGATATAGTAATACATAGATATACATAGATATAGTTATACATAGATATACATAGATATACATAGATATAGTTATACATAGATATACATAGATATAGTTATACATAGATATACATAGATATAGTTATACATAGATATACATAGATATAGTTATACATAGATATAGTTATACATAGATATAGATATGTATATATATATATATATATATTAGTAATGGAGATCGCTCCTAACAAAACTCGAAACCAGTGTATTTAAAGAGGTAAAAAAATTACTTCAAGGTGAAAAACTAGCCAACGATAAGTGTTAGATTGATAGATTATGACCAACAACACAAAACTCCTTTCTCCTTTATCAGAAACATCGCTCATGGAATGTAAGGGCAAAATAAGGCATGCGAGAGTTAGTCTATCATACATAAACCCACGGTGCATTTTCAACTCGCCTACATTATAAGACATTCCTAAAATTAAATAAGTCTCTTTACGTTTATATTCTTGTTATATTAATTATTGATCATTATTATTTATATTATATAGAAACGACTTATTTTTATTTGTACATCTAATTTCCATACGTTTTATGCTGCATGTATCTAAATCACATCACGACGCCGAAAAAGGAGTTACTTATGTATTTAGTATGAAAGTATATAGGAAAAGGTATTGTATGAAAACATACGTTGAGTATATCAATATATATTTTAAGTATGATAAGTTATATATTACATATACATTTGATGTGTATTATTCTAGCGGTTAATTTGACTTTTTCTTTGGTAATTATGTATTTGCAATTACTGATATAGAATGATAGAAAGTGGTATTTAACTTAGATATTTGATATACAAATTATATGGGCAGTTAATAGGATTATAAAGTTTGCTTACTGAAATCAATTGCAATCTATATAATTATATTCTATTTAGCTTGTTTTTCTATGTTTGTAGTTCGCATGGGATCAAACTACATGCATCAATTTTAATATTTTTACACCGATGTTCACGTTTGATTCATTCTCAAATGACAGTATATGTTTGACCAAAGAGAAAGTTAAGTTTTATTTTTCTGATAAATTAGTTTGCTATACACAATAATTACGCTATTCTATGCCTGAATGTTTCTGTTATAACTGTGATCGATGTGTGAAACTTTGAGCTGTTATTAAACGAATACATAAAATTTCGATCCACTTTTAAATTACAAAATCCTCTCCTTGTTAAGTTCATTACTCCAAAACAAAGATTTTTAAAAATAAATTTTTCATTGCTGCCACATGACTAACGGAGTTTCCTATTTTAATAGTAACTTCATTCTATTATTGTTTTTAATGTAAAGTACTATTATGATTTAAAAAAGAAAAAATAGTATAAAATGTTTTAGTTGTATACATGCCATGTGATTTGTGTGGTTTGGTTTGGTAGTTTTGTTTTACGGCATATCAACCCTTTTTGGGTTATTTAATGCCGAATCTAGTCATTATAGTAAAAGTTTTTATGCTTCAAGTTCTTTATATCTTCAAATGTTTAATCATCGTTTTTGGTTTGGTAGTTTTGTTTTACGGCATATCAACCCTTTTTGGGTTATTTAATGCCGAATCTGGTCATTATAGTAAAAGATTTATGCTTCAAGTTCTAAAAATAAAATAAAAAAGGGGAGGGAGAAAGGGAGAGGGGTTGTTGTTTTTTTTTTGGTTTTGTAGAACATAATTAAGTTTTACAAAAAAAAAAAAAAAAAAAAAAAAAAAAAAACGTCAATGTAGGTGAATTTCGTCTCAGGGAGCCACAGGGCAGCCTGATCTGGTATCACCAGGTGGTTTGTGTAAGGATTTTCACAGAATACAGAATGTAGAGATATTCGTAAAATAAGCGTCTATCCATATGCAAGTGATCTCATCAAGGTTTTTAAAATCTGTATATAATCAAAACGTATCAATAAAATATTTTTAATGATTGAAAGGCAAAACATTTTGCCCAAACTTAATTGTTCTATAGATCTATACTAAAACGGGATCTTGCTTGTATATTGTCACCGTGCACACCGGATTACGTAAAAAATAAGCTGAATGAAATAATGATTTTGTGTGGAGCAAAATTAAACTTGTTTTAGCAGGCATACTTTTTAAAAAACTTTATTACATTATTATTGTATATTTGTAAATGTTTGTATTGGCTCAATGTGAGTGTGTTCTTTATTTGTGGAATTTGTTTCATTCTTACATATATTATTTGTTAATAAGAAACATTCCCATAGTCAATCTATCACCCACCGTGATGATGCACTCTGTAGTAAACTAGATATTTTTTTTTTTTTTTTTTTTAGGTTTTTCTCGTGTAAGTTGTATTATTCGTTGTTGCCAGTATTATAATTTATGTTTTTCTTATATTCTGCTTTGGTTTTCCGGCATATCAACAATATTTATGTGGTTGAATGTCGGAACCATTAATTTTGGTAATTTTCATTTGATCATTTAAGATCGAAATTACTTTAAAAAAAATAAGTAATCTGTTATCAAAACGCGCAAATAGATCACCCGGGTCGATCGAAAAAAAGGATACTGAATAGGAATCAAAATGTAGTTGGTATCAGATTTTTATTTTTCTTATCTTTCCGTTTTTCTTAGAGATGAGGCATCCTACCGGATGTTAGATATTCACCGGCTATTTCAGACACTCCAGCCTAGAGATCTTTTTAAGATCCTAACTGTCCCTTTAAGTGCAATTGTTTGTATTTCTCTTGCACTCGGTTCACCGGGTATACTCGCAAGATAGCTTTTGAAATTCTTTTTCATTAGTCCTGTGGCTCCTATAATTACTTGTATGATTGTGATTTTCCTAAGATTCCAGTTTCTTTTCATGTCGTACATAATACCTTGGTATTTCTTGATATTTTCCATTTCAGCTCTGTTTAATCCTGCATCATTAGAGAAACTGACTTGAACTACGGTTGCTACTTTCCCCCATTTGTCCCATATTACGATATCAGGTTTAACAGCTCCGTGTTCTAGATAGTAGCTGTAGGGATTGCATAGTCATAGTGGATGGTTTATAAATAATTTCCAACTGTTCTTTCTGGTATATGCTCCCAGGACTTACTGCTACACATGATATTCAACTTTTTACAAATAGTCTGTTGTGTCGCATTGCATAATAGCTATCCCCTAAGTGAACCTTACAACTGGATAGCATCAGCGATGTGCGTGGAGAAGATGTATTTAGAATGCGACTTGTTGTTTTGATAATTTCAAGTTTAGGATGTAAATGGAAATATAATTATTCATTGTCTGATTGTTTGAGTTATCCTTGATGGAAGGGTGTATGAAGAAAAAGTATTTTAATAATGACTTCAATTTGAAGAAGTTGTGTCGGATTAATGATGCCAACGTTTTAAAATGAAGCGAAGGCGTATTTACCGAAAAAACTAAACAAAAAATTGACTAACCCGTCTGTAATAGAAGATCCGCATGAGCAGGATTTGAATAGAAAGCAATAAAAGCATTAAATAAAGAGGGAACAATAAGTTTACTCTTAAGTGAACGCCCTATAGATCAACTAATAGCCATTAATGTACGTTGGGGGTTACTGTGAATGAGGGCAATATTAATAGGAAGCATATTTAATAAGAGGCTGGAGCGAGGTGCATTTTCACATTACATTTCTGTAATCGTAAAAAAAGGTGGTACAATTTAGAGGTGAGTGGAAGTTCCACCTTTTGCTCCTACACATAGGCGACTGTGTATGTGAAGGCGACTGTGCATGTGAAGGCGACTGTGTATGTGAAAGCGACTGTGTATGTGAAGGCGACTGTGTATGTGAAGGCGACTGTGTATGTGAAGGCGACTATGCCAATAGAATGTAGGCATTAAATCTCAAGAACGTTAAAACTATTTCAAAAAATTCCTTGTTTTCAGCTTTCATTTTTGCTGAAAATGAATCCATCTCGAAACAGCTATCGCATTTTTGAATCAGTAAAGGCTAAGTGTATATTCCTGAGTTTCGCACCGATATGTAAAACCTATTAAAAAGAAAATAGTTAAAGAAATGTATAACTTCATGTGGTTGGTTAAAAAAGACTGTACACCAAAATTACGCGAATTCAGTATTTTTTTATTAAAAACAAAACACGGTTTAATCTCTCGGTTGCCATTTTTCATCCGTTTCCGTACTGCTTGGAGAAGTGGCAACTTTTTTTTTGTTGTTTTTGTTTTTTTTTTGTTTTTTTTACTAATTTTTTAAATACAACTAAGTACGATATAAGATAAAACCTTAGATTTCTTCCAGAAAACCAAAATGGTGAGTAATTTTTCTGAAAACACATTTTGAAAACAAACATTTTGAGTTATGATCCTTGTCCAAGCGGAACCCGAAACTTGTAAAATATAGCGACTGACAGAGATAATTGTTTTATTAAATTTAAAAAAAAATAGTGGATGAATTTGCGAAAATTTCAGTGTACAGTCTTCTTTTCAGCTACCACGTAAGTACATAACGAAATTTATACATCTATTTAACTATTTTATTTTTAACAAGGGTCATAAAAATCGGTGTGAAACGACAAAAACACCAATATTTCCTCTCCCAGTGAGATAGAACTCTAAATGATGATTACCGAGCAGTGACCTAACATTCTTAATATCTACCTACCAAAATAAGACCTCACTACTAGACATGGTTTAACGTCATACACAAGATGCATCCTAAACCTAACGTTTTCAAATGTCTGTAATATCTAAACCTTGGTGTAATTCATC
>OY744536.1:92435175-92445175 GCA_963556195.1 Sepiola atlantica | reverse complement strand
ATATATCTATATATATATAGATATATCTATATAGATATATCTATATATATATATATATAGATATATCTATATATATATATATAGATATATATATATAGATATATCTATATATATATATATAGATATATCTATATATATATATATAGATATCTATATTTTCAAATATAACGTTTTTATAACTCAAAGCGTTCTCATAGCTCGAGAGTGTTGGACTAGAGCTATGATACAATATTTATAATATATTATAGAAACCACATCAAATTTATGGAACACAGTCGATCTAATTCACCAAACAATCAGTTCTGCTATTTGCACAGAATTGTTTCAGCTTATCACCAAGATATCTGCAATATTCGAAACGTATGAGGCATTTATTTTTCATTGAGGCTAGAGACAGTGATCTTTAAATGAGGTAACCGTCCAGTCATGAGAGTACTGTGTTGCATTCCCATTTATTTCATAGTGGGTTTCATTATCTATTTATCCATCACATATCTTATAGAAACTGTAAACAATATATACCAATTAAGACTAATCGAGCTATATTTACAAATAGGTATAATCAAGAATACAATATAAAAAAAACGAAAATATATAAAGAATACTTATATAATCATAGTATGTGGATTTTTATAATTTATTTGAATCACTCGGACTTTAGTCGCTAACCGATAAAGTTTGTTTACGGATAGTTGACTGGATACAGAAGCGTGTACGGGAATACTATTAAACAACGTCAATATGAACTTTGAATAAGATGTAAGAAATAACGACTCAAAAATGATAGAAAGCGAAAAAAGAAGGAAAGAAGGGCTGATACCGACACAATGGTTTGTTGATACATTTATCTTGTATTTGTCAGAAGTAAAAGGAAAAAAAACAGTGCCATTTTTGTTTTCAGGAGCACGGGAGACTGTGACGATCGTGATGATGCTGAACTAGTCCCGCCGTGGAACTTGCCCTTACTTGCATCGTCCCTGTCGTATAGAGCCCGTCTTTGACTGCTTTGATGAGGCAATCGGGGAAACTTTAACATCTTGATCTTGGTTCACGATCATAACGTTCTATCACACAATGCCACTCAACTGTTCTTTCTTGAACAAGGCTGGCTAACAAAATATATAAACTGATAATGGCACTGGTTTAATCGCCAGTTGAGTTATCCCTCCTTTGCAAATTTGCTTGGTGGTGTCTCTAACCGCTAGATGGCTCTGGTTGGGAGTCAATTTGCATAGTTGGATGGAACAGTATAAAAGCTGTACTCTTTTGATTGAAGAGCCGTTGTTGTTCAGTGAGCAACGTGAAGTGGAGAGAGGAAGAGGTGTAGTTGGCAGTTGGTGGAGAATACATAATTTTATTGTTCAAGAACTTTCCTTTTACGGATAGAGCAGAGGCACCGTATGCGCCAAGCAAGTGCGCTAACTAAAGAATTGGATAATAACACCAGGGATGAATCATTTTGTAAAATTCTGGCGGAAACAACTGCAAGAGTATGGTGATTAGACTCTGTCGGGGGAGAATGGTGCGTCAATGGCAACGAGATGAATTTCTTGGTGGACGCAAATTCCATGTCTGCAGGAGTGGCATTAGAAGTTAGCAGATCAGTGTGTGTGACAAACGCGATGATCCTAGAACCAAACTTTAGCTGTGGAAATAGCCCGGTCTTCCTCATCCACCCCTTACAAAAACGAACCATTTTATGGGGCTCGATTTTGGTTCATCGTCATCACGTTTGTCACTCTCCTCAATCTCCTGATCACGCAAATGACACCGCGAGTACGGTGTGATTTGTGTAATCAGGTCGTTTGAAGCATTTATAGTTTATCTCCACCGATCGGTATCACACAGTTTTTATCTACATCTCATCAACATTACATAAAAAACGGGGCTCATTTAAATCGAGGATTTATTAGTATGACAGGACGACAATTTTAGTAAATCAAAGGTAGAAATCATTTTAGATGGGAGTTAGTGAATCAGATATGTAGATGAGAGAGAGACGGTTTAGGTCGCACTTTAATTAGTGAATATCGTGCGCTAGCCCTCACAAAAAATTGGATTCATGAGGACGACGACTTTTAACGTAATCATCCTGCTCAACTATTCAGCATCATAGGGGTCGAATTCCATTTCTCCGGAACACGCGTGTGTATCGCATCGTGTATTTAGTCGGTGATGACCATCTTTTGAAACTACTCCGACAATCATTTTATCCATCTGTTGCGTTCTTATGTAGAGCTAGGATTATATTAAAGATGACTACAGTTTGTTTTAATGTCAGACACAGATTGAAGAAGCAGTCCGAAACACGTAAACATATAACTAACACTGGCAAATGTCCATAATTTCGTCGTGTATTTGAAACGCTGTTTGGCATTCGACATTAAGAAACGTGTTTTTAATTGACCTTTTACCAATAAATCGAACGTGGATACTAAGTGCATATAATGTGTTTCCTTAATACAACTTAGTCTGGTTTTGCTAAATATCGATTATAGAAAATTAGATCGAGACAAATCACATGTCATTGCCAGCAAATTAGTAGAAAATCTCCACCCTTAAAATCGATAAAAGAAAAATCCGCGCAAAGAAATCTGCGTTTCAGACATTATTATGCGAGACGACTGTATAACTCTAGCGTTCAACTTCTCGAGTGAGAGGAGGTTTGTTTTTTTTCGTTAAAATAGCATCTTTATGTATACCATAGTTGAATATGATATTCATTGTATGTAATGGTATGGTATGGTTTGTCTTTCCGACATGTTCTGGCATCGTGGGGTGTCACGATTGGCGTAATGGATGCATTCACAAATTATAGAATCGGACCCATTATGGTCAATTGCGCAACAATACATTAGAACAGTGGATGGAATTTTTTTTTTCAAAAATAGTTACTTGTGTACAATTAAACTCATGCAATTAATCGTTGAATATGTATTTCTTATGGAAATTGCTTAAGAAAAAGTGTGCAGCTGTGAGATAATGAAGAGTGGCAAAACTGAATCGTGGACGAGCCCATTGTAGGTGGGACGTCGAGAAAGAAATAAAGGCGACTTGATAACTGTTAAAAAGAAAGGTTCCGCAGTCCAAAAGGGACTTGGGAAACGACGGTTTCAAAAACGAAGTGCCGAAACGCTTGATGATCGGAGTATCGATGTACCTGAAGAAGGCGATTTTCCGATATTTATGGCACCGATGAAGCTTTATTGGCTATGCTACCCAAGCCCGTCTTGCTGTGTCCGCTGATTTAAAATGCGGTACAATGAAGGAATCCCCTTCCTTGTACTTCACCAAAGTGCTTGTAGAACAATTGGTTCAGTTCACGCTCGGATAGACAATGCAGAGCAAATTGCTTTCCAATCGGATGTATATACGAATGAGTTTCTAGCGGAAACCAAGTCTGTGACCTCAGCAAGAAAGACGTTCATGAGACGAAATTATGTCAAAAGATTGTTTAATATATGTGCGTAGCCGGCGTAAACCATCCAGTAATAGCAAATAAAGAAAACTAAAGTTTTTTTTTATACGTTCTGTTTTTGTCATTCTTGTTGGACCTTAGAAGAACAGGTAATGCAACACAGCTACTTGATGTAAGGAGCGAGAACAGATCACGTCAATATCGAAAAATGTCCAACGACAATTGTAATATGCATAGATTTGCACATAGAAAATAGCAATTTCCCCCCTTTGTCAGAAACATCGTCATTAGTTGTGAGTACTAAAGAACAAACTTAAGTTTTCATGTTGAATAATCCCAAACTGCTTTATATATTAAAATATATAAGGATATATAAAACAGTAAAATATATTGAGATATATTAAATATATTGAGATATATTTAGATATACCTCATTGCAATACAGATTCTTATTCCAGTAGCTTTTTTTCCAAGAAACACAGGCTTGTGGAACTCTCTTCTTGCTGATTGTTTTCCTCCTACCTATCACTAAGGTATTTTCAATAATAAGGCCAATGAGCATCTACTGTCTTTGCGATTATCATATGTGTTATTGTTAGCTCGTTACATCAAGTGGCTCCATGCCTTGTCTGGAGCGATACCTATAAAAAAAAACAACTGTCTATACTTCAATGGTGATGATTTTCTCTGCATATTTTAATATTTTGAGATGCTTTTTATATTTTTGTAACTGAAATACCTAAGGAAGCTGTAGGAACCGAACCGCTTTTAAAACTTCAAATATATAATTTGATGAAATATAAATCATACGTATACAAGTGTATGGGGGGAACAGAAGTTGTAATGAATCTTTACGTTACCATCCGTGTCGAATATCTGTGCCTTAAGCTTTAGATGACTCACGGGAACAAGGTCTGATTAAGACTCCGATTACAAATATAGGATTTTAATACATTTAAAAAAAAAAAAAAAATAATGAAAAGGACACACTCCAACCCAACACCACGGTCACGATAAACTGGTAAATAAAAAAAATAAAAAATTTTGAAAATTATTGACTTTTCAATATTGTCACTTTGTTTTGTTTTTACGATTCCACGTGTCGTATGTGTCACTCTAACAACGCATTGTTATCGCCTTCAAAAAATAATATTCTTATTTTTAAATATGTTTATCAGACACTTCCAACATTTCAGCTTCTTCCGACTATAGTTGGGGAAGAAACAGGAGGAGATAGCCAATAGAACAAATAAAGTAACATGGTGTTATGAGCATAGTAAAAAGCAAAAAATACAGTCATTATACTCATTCACTTCAGAGCATAGTCGGGTCAACGTTCTGGTATATGTAATACATGACCTATATACATACAATGCTATCCTATACTATAAATAACGCAAGTATAATTCGTTATGTTAGTTGATTATATAAAACCTGTAAGTACAATAAGAAGAGTAGAAAGAGTATTTATTTACCTCCTCTCCAGGAGGTTAGACACAAGGCCAGTTTTATCTTACTCCCACAAGGTAAGATGTGACCAACGGTCGAGTCGGGAAAGTGGGGATGAAAAGCCAGCGCCTGAGAAAGTGAGCACTCTGGGCATTAAACATGCTTCTGGGTAGCCCCGTCGGCATTCCCCGGTAGGGGCGCCTCAGGCAGTAAGCAATAAACTTACTCATCCCCAAAGAGGGGAGGCAAAGCCTGGGAGGGTGAACCTCCTAGAACTGCACAGGACTGACCCATAAACCGGCGTAAATCAAGCCCCGAAGGCCAAGACAATACCAGTTTATGGGGTGTAGTATCCATCGGAACAGATACTACACTTAGATCTTAGCCAAAAGGCCAAGGAAGATTAGAAAGATTACCTTGGATTCACTTTTAGTGTTTTCTTTATATCTTTTAGGCCTCACATTCCACGAGCGATGTTTCTGACAAAAGAAAGAAATGCTGTTGTCTTCGTCGGAATATATACAACTAAAATTTATTGTTTTCTTGTTTTTGAGCTTGAAGATTTTTTTTCTTTTTACCTCCTTATATTAAGTAGCTTCATGCCTTGTCTGGAGCGATTTCCATTTAATGTGACTGTTCCTGTGAGTGTTTAATGCTGTTATTTAACTTTTCTTCATTCGTATAAAAACGTAATTTTGCTGCAAAGAATGTAAGTAAAAAGTGATAACGCGTCGGCTCATCTTTTTTTCTGGTGCAGGTGTTCCTATAGAAATGTAGAAAGCTCAACTTAAGCCACCAAATAATAAGGAAAATCCACTCAGTTTTCAATATAAAATATGCACAACATATGAACATATTTCACACAAATATATGCACCTACGCATCGTTTATTAACTTATTAGCTCACTCTGTCGAAGGAACTTATTCTGTTTGTATGGTTAATTTTCTGAAAGGAAATTATATTACATTTAAATCTTCTTACGTATAACAAACAGGATTCATTCATACACCATCTATCCATGCATGATGCGCATATTCGTCGTTCCATTCTACTTGCATTAAAACATCAAGACAAATATATAAATGAGTATTACGTCTTTGTAAATAAATGGTTATTAAAATGAGATTTTCCGAATTCAATTGATATAGTCATTACGTGTTTGATAATCTCCTCATGGCGCAGGTGTTGCTATGGAAACTTACAAAGCTCGAATTATGAATGAATTAATAGATGAGGTACACGCATATTAATATGAAGTAGTTTATTTACATATGGTTATGGTCACGTGACAAGGGGAAGTGATATCTCCAAAACCATCCTTCAGGGAGCAGTGCAAGGCAAGAGAAGGAGAGGTAGACAACACAAAAGATGGACGGACAACATCAAAGAGTGGACGGGCTACAACTTCGCTACAACCCAGTCCATTGCCCATGACCGTCAGAAGTGGAGAAAGCTGGTGTGGAGTTCGTTGGTGCAGCGCCCCTACGACCCAGGAGAGGGTTAAGGGACCAAGTCAAGTCAATTAATTAATTAGCTTATTAGCTCAAACTCTTCCGCACGAACGCATGTAATGTGTATAATTCATTTTCTCAAAGGAAACTTTTCTGTTGGCCAAAAATGTCTTCGTTTTTTTTTTGGGGTTAGGGTTAGGGTTAGGGATAGGGTTAGTGGATATCAATAGAACTAATTTTACACGCTCGATTTTGAAATCTTGAGGCTGTTTTCGATTTGTCTGGTTGTCAAACGTCAATCTTGTTAAATACAGCTTTCACTTGGTCACTGTCGATCATCTTTGGCTGGGCGGAACGAGGAGTATCCTTCATTAAAAAAAAATGTCCAGAATCGAGCAAACCATTTCTGGCACACCGGTTCTGTAACAGCGGTCTCCACACAGACATGAAATATCTTCATGCAAGTTCTTTTATTTTCTGTTGTAAAAAAGCATTAGATGACGGAGCACCCTGCTTAATCTTCTATTTCAAGCAAAGATGTAAGAACTCCTCTGCTCGCAGTCTTATCACACATATACGTCAACATACTCGCTTCATCAAAAACAGTTCCAACACTAAGAATACAAGACAATATTTAGTAACCCGAACGAACGAACTCTTTCTCCAAGCAAATATTGCATATGAATCTTAGCACAGATGCGTGATCTGACCTAGCCCCTGCTATTCCGAACTCTTTGCCGTGGACCACAATCACTCGAATGTCACTCTTGTACAAAATGATCATAAACAACGGTGTACGTGTAATTAAAGCGGTTTCAAACCGCACACAAAAAATAATTAATTAAAATTCGATTTTCTATTATTCGAATTCTCTGTAATCAAGTAAAAATAGAATGTTTACTTGATATTTAATAAACATTTAAAATTATTCCAGGAAAATTTTTAATAAATGTCAATTATTAAAGAATACTTGAAATTAAGTTATGTGCCCGGTTCAGAATCACCCTAGATTCCGCAAGCAAGCGACATAACCAAAATCCACGAGACATTACAACGTCAAAAAAAGGAATCGAAATTCTATTTATGCGAAAGAGGCACATATTGAAAGGCTGTCTAGAGTGTTCGACGAGCGTTGTCGGAACATGTCATATAGCTAAGTGACAATCTATTTTTAATTTCCCCGAATAGAGCTCAACTTAAACGTTATACTATTATTAGCTGATTTAAAAAACTTTAAGTAAATAACGTTCAATAATTTTTACCTACATACGCCAGCGTTTCAAGCTTTCGCTCTCATCAGTGTAGGGAATGATAATCTCAGACGGTCGCAAGATTCGAGCACGGTCACACACACACACACACACGAATATAGCCCACACAAATAGGTGTGCCTATTACAAATGATGCACTTCTTAGCTGAAACTTAGCTGCGCGAACATATTGTGTTCGTCTAGTTAATTTTCTTAAATGGCTTCAGTAATGAAGTCTGTATTATCTACTCGTAGGTATTTCTATTTTAATGTATATTTGCTTTAACAAAATTGCCATTATGTGTCTATTTTCTGATGTGTTTTCTAACCATTCTTTCTTCTACATAGATTGGACGACATGTGCTAATAATTCGTAACGGAAATACACTATCAAACAAAACAATAACAAGCTACCCATACAAATAAATATTGCCCACTTTAGGCATACATAGATAAATAGTTGGTAAGATACGGAACGTCAGAGCTCCAAAAAGCTTATAGTGAAAAAATAGTTGATTTTTTGGGGTGAGAAAAATGTTAATACCTATTTTTGATTCGACTAGCGTCTTGTGTGATTATGTGTTACAGGGTATATTAATCGAATAAGCATGACTACGGGTGTGTATATAAGCGTGTCTATTACCGTTAGTGACAGCACGTATGTTTTAAGTTGTTTGCGAGTCCTTGGTTAACAGTGTATATATATATATATATATATATATATATTCTTGCGTTTGTTTAGTAGTTGATTAAACTTTCGCGTTGCATCTGTAACGACACTTCGACCAGTTATATTTTAAGGGCATACCGCCACATGTTTGGTATTGAAAATACCGGGAAAATAAAGATAACCCTCTGTGTTTAGGTTTTTATAGTAGGAGCGGATTTTCGAGAGTGAATATTTATTGCGTTATGATTGGCTGACAGAACCTGCTGATTTGAGATGTTGTCCAATCAAGAATCGGTAAGTAATAACATCGCAGTCGTTGTTGCTTTGAACAAGC
This sequence comes from Sepiola atlantica, assembly GCA_963556195.1. Lineage (NCBI taxonomy): Eukaryota > Metazoa > Mollusca > Cephalopoda > Sepiida > Sepiolidae > Sepiola > Sepiola atlantica. Next base: position 92,436,602 of record OY744536.1, on the reverse strand, counting down.
TCTTCAAATTTCTTTCAAATTAATGTATGTCCGATTCAAAATTAGATATTTGCGCTTTCCGTCTTCATTTAAAACGTGGGTTCGGGATTAAATGTGGAATAGTGCGATTGGCATTTATGTGACCATCAAGAATGTGAACCATGAAATACGTTTATTTCAATGACATGCGTCCACATTTAATAATTCCAAATGGTTGTGGTGTATATGTAGCAAAAACAAACAAATAGTAATTTAGTAGAACCATTTATTGGATTGGTTTGATGAAGCTGAATCGTTGGCGTTAAGAATAATCGATGCTAATAACAGAGTTTTCGTCGTAGTATGTATATACAGATCTCCGAATTTGTCCATAGAGGAGATTATAGATTAAAAGAACAAATGAGTGAGATACCATTTACGTCAGACGAATTTGAAGATATTATAATGGTCGGGACTAGAATAAATTTGTAAATAATTACACGACATTTTAAATGTTTTTGTCCCTTAATTATAATTACATAAAGACACTCGAACTATTACAAATTTTAGAAACGTGAAACATGAAATACGTTTACTTCAATGACATGGCCCAACATGTAACAATTCCAAAAAATTGTTGGGTAGATGTAGCAAAAACAACTCAATACACATTTAGTAGAACCATTTAAAAATACAGATCGAGGATGGCTTTTTCGTAAAAAGAAAGACACAACTATATTGTGTAGATTTAGACAGGGTCATATTTCAAAATGTTTGAAAATATGAGGATAACTGAACAAGAACATCGAAGAGACAGTAAAGAAATGGTCATTTGCTAAGAATATCGATCGATGGGAACGTGCATTTTTTCCCGATGAATCACATTCAATGACTGCTAATTAAGATATCGACTCAGGAAGTAATATATATTTCATTATGCAAGTATGTGCATCACTTAGCTATTGCTTATAGGTATTACTTTACACATATACATGCACTGTGTGTGTGTATATATATATATATATATATATGGTGTGTGTACATGTATATATCGATAGACATTCATCTATATAAAAAAGGAAAAGGCACATACGTAAATTGTCTGATGATTTAACATTAAATATTCAACCTCCAAAGATAGACATATATACATATATAAGACGTATATATGCATTTCGACGTACAGACATTACCCACCGATAGACTTAAATACAGACAATCACACACCCATATATATATATATATATATATATATATATATATATTGCGGGTAGGTGTATGTTAATGAGCGTTTTTCTCGTGAGTTTAGCCTGAATCTACTAAGTGCGTTCGCTCCCATGCCACTTTCTGCAATCACCACTCATGCACTGATGAGGGTAAAAAGCCCGAAACGATAGCGTCTGTAGGTAAAACGCTTAAATATTAAATACTAATATTTATAGTTAAAAGCCACTTTAAAAATGTAGTAG
>OY744536.1:92415175-92425175 GCA_963556195.1 Sepiola atlantica | reverse complement strand
ATTAATCCTATCGATTTTTATTTTTTTTCTTATAATTGTACATAACAGCAAGTGTGGTGTTAGCTTTTTGTGGGTTGTCTGGATGATTATTAAAAATCATTTATTTAATATTTCGGGAAAAAAACTTTCCTTTCTCAAAAATAATGAACACCAAAGGAAAACTCCATCTGTGTATAGAATCTACCAAAATTATGCGATAGATTCTCTACACAGACGTAATACCTTGTTTTATAATTTTACAAAAATCGGAGGTATTTTCTATATTGACGAAATACTTCAATCCCTTTTTTTACACCCTTTGCATGAAACAAAATTAAACTTATGTGAACTGTTTGGTTGATTCCCAGAGAACGAATTCCTCGAGACTGAGACACGTTTTATTGTTATCCTTACACAAATTGTCCCAGAGACAACTATACATCAAAATTATAGACATTAAAATGTATGAATAAAATAAATAATAACGGCTCCAGGGCTGGAAGCACTTGTACACAAGTAATAATATTCAGTTCCGTACAACCCAGGATGTGCCAGTCGAATTTTATATCCACGCAATATCCTAATGCTTTTCGGAAGCATTCAATTAAACCCAGCGGCACCTATATGGTACTTACTAATGATCTGTTTACCATCAGTAAGTATTATGGGAAAAGTGAATCCTTAATGATGCACATTTCATTAAGATTGACTGGTAAGGTACTACGCATGGGTAATAACGGGACAACCAAACAAACCGGGCATGACGGGCTTACGATGCCTGGCATAGAGATGCATCTCCTTTTCAGGAAAAGAGTAATCCCTCATTTTATTATGGTATTAGTAATTAATTACAACGAATGCGAAGACGACTGTCATAAGGGTTCGGGTTACGCTTTATATATAAGTGTACTACCAAGTGTGAAAAGACGTATTTCAAGCAACATCCTAGGTGCTGTTATAAATATGTTCATGAACAAATACATAACTAAATTCATGATTTTGTAAACTGTTTTGAATTAAAGCACTTTACGTAAATTAAACTATATAGAATCCAGTAGCAGATTATATCTAGAATCCTTATTCTAATTTTCATAAGTATGTATTACCTGATTTTATATTTTAAAAAAATCTTAAATCACAATGCATGCGATTTAAATCTGAAATATTTGTATTTTCAAATTGAAGGGTAAACCTATATAATGCCATCTTAAAAATCCTTAAGATTTATGCACAGAAACTTATATTTTGAGATGTTTATTAATTGATATCTAATTCTGTTGTAAACATTTCATAAAAATCGGAGGCATTTGAATATTAAGTAGTTACACTCACCTTTTTACTCACTTCGTATAAAAGTAAATTTGCCTAAATATATCCCACATTACTACCCTTTTTGCATAGCCGATGTGTTTCAAAATTAGAAATTATCGGTTAATTTTCAGAATTAATCCTATGCATAGAAATATATATACATATAGTTAATTACATATATGACGAGTTCGAATGCAAAAGACGATAAACGCCATTTTCAAAATTACGAAGATGTCATAACCAAAAGCGTTACATTTCAACACTCTGCCACAATCTTATTTATATCATGACATTAGCATAATTTTTTTGGACTTTAATTGCAATAAGCTTTTAGTCGAAGTCTTGATAGTATATATACTTACTGTAATTGTGTAATGCATGAATTATATTGAATTAGATTTATCGGGTTTTGCGCCTCGTAGTTCAGTAATGAGACTTGTCGGCTGTTTATTAAATAGTTGCAGGTTCAATCTGTTAGATGGTTGCTAGTTTTTCGCACCGAATAGCTCTAAGATAGACAGCTAAATAGTTGTGTTTGTGGATGATATATATATATGTACAAATATATATATATATATAGAAAGAACTGTATGCTTGCGACGACGTCGTACGTAGGTAAAATAGTAATACTTTAATTTTACTTAAAAGAAGCTTATTAATATATTACATTATAGTAAGAACTTTAAAGAGATTTAAAATGGACATTCACCTGAACCCCCAATGCAAGACTCCGGCTTTGTCGTCGAGTTCTATCGAATGTCTTTATATTTACATCGCCGGTTTCAGTATTAAATATAACTTAATTTCTCCTTTACCCCGTGACAAATTCTCGTGACCTATGGGACTAAATGAACGCTGACATATTAAAGGTGTATTTGTGAACCGGGTTCGCGCCATGTGGTCGTCTAAGAGTGTAATTTCTCTGCGTTGATGAGAGGCGTATACTTGAAACGACGCCGTACTGAGGTAACACATTAAAATATAATTGTATAATTTCTGTAGATGAGAAATAGTAGCATACTGTTGACGCTGAATTAAATGTCAGACTTTAAACCTCCTGATAGAGGGAAGGTAATTTAATAACATATTCATATGGACAAAAATTATGAGTGTATAACGGTATACACATCCGCTGTCTGGGTATATAGCTTTTAACACTTTGCTATATTGTGTTAATGAATCCACTTAGATTGATTTGAAATACATATATTTGTGGGTTTGTATACGAGATGGTGTATGCGTCAACTTAAACTTTAAGTTTGTGCACACATGTGTGTAGATGCCCGAGTGTACTTTCCTTTTTAATCCACCTAAAATAAGAACAAAACAAAGCTCTTCGCGCACCAACCTACATATGTCATGAACGACGCACCTGGCATTTCTTGTAATTGTGTTACACCTTATTTTAAAACAATTGTTACCATTTCTGGTTGTTTATATTGCATTACTCTCCTTCAGTTGCAAATGCTTTAAAATATATTTTACCACTGTACTATTAATAATTCGTATTTTCGCCAAAGCTCTTATTTAAGTTCAATTCCGGTTATAAAATCGGGAATATAGAATTGCCATCATTTGGATTTTTAAAACTATTGTTCTCATTAAATATGTTATTCTCAACGTTCCGGAAGATGTAACATCGGATAGTGTTCATGCACTTGGAGTTGAAACTCTGGAATCGATACAGCATTTAGAACATTACTCCTTATTTAATCCACGGGGTAATCTTTTTTATCGTTCTGTCAGTCATGACTGTGTACAATTCTTAACTAATGTTTACTTATGTTCTTTGTAACGACTGTACTGAGAAATTGACCTGTCTACACACATAATACTTTCATAAGTAATTATAACTTAACGCTTTATCCGTTGCGCCAGGGATTTTTGAGTTGGATAATATGCACCTGAAGAAAATCGGACGTTACCTTGAGAGAAAAGATAGATTCCCTAGTTCCACAAGAAAATGTACGGAGGTGGCATCGGCCGAAACGTAAATAAAAATGACCAATCCTCATCTCAACAGTTCAGAAACATAATACATAATTGGTCCGATGGATACACTCGACGTTTATAGAATTGGTAATATAAAAACACAACTTCCTTCTGAGCGCAGACGTCAACGAAAGGTTAGTTGTTTTTTTTCTTGATTACTTTTGAAAACTTTGGAATGAAAAAAAAAACATGTACAGAAAATAAAACTAGGCAACTACATTCACATTTAAAACATTTTTAATTCGCTGCAAGTGACCGTTGCTGATAGAAGTCAATCAGTCCTTCGGAAGATGCAACTTGATTAGTTAATAGTTTCGTCAACTTTCGGGTCCTTCCGTTAACTGCCCGAACGGTGACGACGGGAAGTCACGGAAACGCGGTGCGTTCTCTATATAAGTATCCAATTACCGCTAAACGAAAGAATAACACCAAAAATAACGCCATATTTATGAAGGCATGTTTAGATTATTAATTTTCGAGCACGGTTGCTAATCGTAAGGGGTCAAAATAGGGGCTATATACGGGCCCAATTTAGCTTCATTTAGCTTCATGCAAAAGAGGTAAAAAGTTATGGAAGCACTTAGTGAACCTTCAGAGATTTCCGAAATGTGTGATTTTCTTCACAATAGGTCTCATATATATATATATATATATATATACATATATGGGTACACATCCCCCCTCTCAACCACTTCTTCCGTACCCTCACTCTTCCATACCTCCCATTCTCAAATCCCCTCATTTTCTCAAAATCCTCTCTAAGACCGTAACTTTTGCCCATCCACCAAAATCATAGGCCCCCCTCCTTCTCTACCCACCCCCCATTTCTCTGCATACACCCCCACACAAACATTCCAACTTATTTTTCCCCTTCAGTCTTGACCGCAGCCACCTGTTCAAATACCTCCTTCCTTCCTCTCCTCCACCCTTCCACTGTCTCACTCATTGCCATCAACATTATTCCTGCTCATCCCCCCACCTCTTTCTCTTACTACCAGCCACAGTATCCTTGCTCACCCCCATCATTCCACTTCTTCCCCACTCATTTTCATAAACATTCATTTTTCATTCCTCACCAAGCACGGACGTCCACCCTACTGTTTTCTCCTGTAGTGGCTACTATTTTCTTCCTGTTTCCCAATATGTCAACCCTATATGTGTTTTTACTTGCATGACATTTTTCTTTATATTATCATCCTGAAGAAGTCTTATAAATAAAGACGAAACGTTGATGTACACATAATAAAACATTCATTTTTTTGGTTTTCCTTTTTCATTTTCCCATATATATATATATATGTATATATATATATATTCCTATACCAAATTTTTGGAATATAGTAAACTATTTTAAGAGATACAAACTATCAGCATATATTTAAATTTTCAGATGGAATATATATATCTCAAATCTGCATTGATTTTTATCCATAGCCATTACACAAAACTGTCTGAATTTCAATTTCATTCTACGGTTATTCCATGCTTAAATTTTAGACATTTTATGCAATAGAAATAATGTAATGAATGTTGCTAATCAGTAAAATAACGATTCTTGTCACATTGTTTATTAAGATTATATCTTGATTTTTTTTAAATTCCTTTTACCCATCATGGGACAGGTATTCTTCTTTTATATATTAACATCGTTTTTCCTCATGTAGATAATAATGTTCTGCTTCCGTGATTAGAGTAATGTGAGCACAATCTAAATGTTTTATCAAAGATGGAACAGATCATCTGTGTAATAACTTTTGTAATTGTATTTAAAGTAAATTTTATTTTTCCAACTATAGAATCAATCAATAATTCCATCATGCGTTTTATGGTCAAATGTAATTTCCTATCATTTTTCTACTCAAGCTTTCGCCAACATTGCCTTTAAATTAGACCATTTCCATAGAAAAGGGAATGAATAAATTATATAAAATATGAATACAAAAATACATACAGCATACATAAATAATACCTGATATAAATAATTAAATATTTAATATGATATATAAAGCATAAGTCATACCTAATAAAAGCTATGAATAATAAAATATATAAATAAAAATGATAACTATTGCAACACATGAATAATAAAATATGTAAAGCATAACATATAACTAATAAAAGCTATGAATAATAACATATATAAACAATAGAAAATAAAAAATTAAGCCATAACAATTACAATATATGAATAATAAAAAACATAAGATATTAAAAAGACAATGTATACACTATAAAACATACACAATAAAGTATATGAATAATATAATATATTAATAATATAATACATAAATTGCCATATGAACAATAAAATATATATATATATTATAAGATATAAATAATAAATATGGTTGTATACATTTACATAAAAGGAGTTAACATTGAACTGAGATTCTCAAACATTTAATAGCATTCCAGAATATTGAACAGCATTTTTTTTTGTATATCTGTCAATGCAGTGTACATGTATTGGAAATGCATAGGTCATAACCTGCATTTATCACACCAACCGTTTCGAATAGAGTAACAATACAATGTTATAATTAATTAGAATTATTAGAAAATAGGTATCATATTTTAGAAAGGTTTATGAATATCTATTTGAAAGAAATATAACACAGATGTATACTGTTGTTTTTTTTCTATTGGATTTAAAAGCCGAGACCAACTCGAGGATAAATGTAAACAAAAAAGACAATGGTTGCTATCAGAGCATGTCGGCCATTATCCTTCCCGTCATTTTCTAGGATAAAAATGTCCTGTTCGACTGGGACGCCGATTTAAGGGTATACGTTATCTTTAGTGTTTGAGTTTAATTTTGAACACAGGTTAGCTGGAAGGTTTAAAAAGCTGGGGTATAGAATGCGAATAGGTTATTCCAGTTATACAGTATAGTTATGAATTCAAATTCCAATGAATATTCATGAGTTCAAACCCAACATATAGAAAGAAAGGCGCAGGGCTAAATCGTCGCAACATAACTAGAACCTAATGTGTCGTCTCTTATTTGGTCCTTGTTATCTGAATCTGTACTGAATGTGTTGGTTTGACATCTTAAAATTTGCACCGCCTGGTTACAGACAAGCTTCGTTGTAAACCTAACCACTATATATACATTAGTTGTTTATTGTACTCTGTCCTGGAAAAAACATTTCGTGAGGCGTGGTTTTAATCGCCATTCCTCTGGTTCGTACGAGCGGATTTGTATTACACGCTCCTAAAACATCCATTTTTGTCTCAAGTCATGACAATTAAAATGTTTACGCCTTTGACATAAGAGTGACCCATGTTTCTCTCTACACGACCCTCAGTATACAACCGAACAAATAAGTGGTAAACAAGCCGAACTTTGCTAATAATAATGAAGGAATATCAACACATCTTAAACACAAGTATTTTGGAAATAAACTATACGAATATTAATAACCATCTGAGGCAAACTCATCTACCGCAAATAGTGTTTTGAAATAAAAGCTACACTGATACTATATCAGAAATGAATATTAATAATCCTTAACACGTCTCAATTACATCAAATATATTTTTAAATGGTCGGTTATCAAAATCATGGAATATGTTTACATCGGAGACTGCGCATGACTTCCCATGAACGTTGTATATGAATCTCGTATTTCTTGGCTTTCTGATTAACGGAACTAAACTAATAACATAACGCCGTAAAAATAAACAATTTTACCTGATTTAAAGGGCTCTTCAATAAACATACATCCAGATGTTAAGCTTACATTCAATAAAAAGCATAACCGCGAACGAGAGTTTTGCTTCATATTCATATAACCTTACGAAGAACGACATCCAGCTATTTTTTTACTTAACCTTATGGCAAGATCCCTAATTAATATCTTAATCTAAATCTATTGCATGATTTTGATTATGAGAAATGCCTGTAATTAATAGCTAAATCTTGAAGAGTATCATGTAAAGAGACATTCAATGAATATCGCTTAACTGATTATGGATCAAATTAAACGTGAATCCGAAATATTTGAATGAAAAATAGAAAGTCGTTGCTATATTATATCCCTTGAAATACGATTTTAATATTTATTGAATGATGACTAATGTATGTTACATTTTTTAACAAATCGGTGGTATGTGATTTTTCACAAAGTGGCGTCCACATATCATTGATTATCTTCAAAAAAATAAATTAAAATGAATATAGCCCACATTACACTTTTCTAAACATTGTTTGTACGGTTTGGTTATGATTTGTTTATTGCTTTTTGAGTGAACATTGTACATACGAATATATACACATACGCACATTTTATATATATATATATATATATACATTATTTATTTATATAATATTACATCATACCTGAATCACGACGGTCTTATTAAAGCTCCTTACAGTAGGATATTTCGCTAAAATTTCCTAACGTCAGATGTGTGTTCCACTGTTGTTCAAATGCGCTTATGAAAACCGCTGTCACCAAGATATACCGCATACTATAATTAAATTGACATGAAATCTTATTAAAATGTTTTCCACTAAATCCATTGTTTGTTTAAAATTTAGTGTCGATTTTAATATTTACATTTTTTTATTTTTTTTTTTTATTCCTTTTGATATAAATTCATAATTCAGCTAATGTACATACGGGCGATGAATTAATGAATAAAATTAAGTAAAATGGCTTATTTGGACGATGAAATTGAGGTTATTCTGCTGAGATGATTTTTATATTAATCAGCTTGGATCTGTTTAAGACACTGACGAGTGTTTGAATTCGCTTGTTAATTCAGTGCCTTTCTAATTACGTATTAGATGTTGAATTAAGCATGGTTATAACCACATAACGAATATTTTTTTTAATTATGTAACCACTAGTTCAACTTAAAACTCACACGCCCAAAATATAAGATACTCTTTATCTACAGCACGAAAAGACTAATATACCCAATTCGGGAAGGTCACAACGACCCACATCGAAAAACCTAAGAGATAAAGACTTGATCTTCTTAGCCGATGACAATGTTAAATAATTATGTGTTATCTCACGCGCCACATACGATACACGTGCATTTATGCACCGTATCAATGACGTTCTCTACACACCCGTTTTAAATATCTGTTCCAAAAAATCAAGCGCCAGATTAACACAGCCTTGCCCAGCATTTGAAAAAAAATGTTTTAATATATATAGACACAAGCTCACTACAAAAACACTGTAAGCATACGTTCTATTCCCTCATCAAGACTAATAAGGCCGATACAACCACAAGTGATACTCATAGTATTCAGCATAGAAGCACCACTCTACAAAACCTTATGCTTTCTCGTCTACCTAATAACTCCTCTACTTCTGACTACACCTGGACACGTCAGTAGCTCGGATGGTTAAATTTACAGCCACCAGAACAACTTTAACAGAACAGCCTATATGTAGTCACCCTCTACACCTCCGTAGGTTCATACTCCGCTATACATAATAACCAACTGCATCTTCTCAAGCGAACTATACCTACTATATCGGGGAAACTGCAGTATATTTTAAATAGATTTTTTAATCACAAATAATCAGTAAATAATACAAATCATACAGTAAACAACAGTTGGTGATCAAATTGATGTACGTGGAATTTGGAAGTCAGGCGTAGTGGTTAGCGACGCGGATGAAGACCTGGATGTGCCGGGTTCGAATACAGTTCTTTCCACAGATATTTTCGTTAACACTCACGCCTGACCTTGTGTCTAACCTACCGGAGAGGAGGTTAATAAAATACAGTACACAAATATAACACTTTTTAAAAGTTCAAAATATTTTTCTAGAAAATCTATATGTTGGAGAGGATATGTAGATTCATAAATGGTCTGAGTAGATTATGTCTGCGAGTTAAACAATAAATTTAAATGTTACAACATGTAACAATTTTATTAGACCGGAAATGTGAAATAGACACAAACTGTAGACAGACAATAACTTTACTTTGGGGCAGAAAGTCTAAACTAAGAAAAGGCTGTAATTTGTATAGAAGTAAAATACTTTGTAATTTTTCGAAAGTGTCAAAACAGTCAGATCGACAGAAAAACATGTAAAAAAAACTATGTATGCGGAATGTACATAGCATATTGCCGTGTAATCAACGGATGAAAATGACAACAGAAGTACACCTGTCTTAGGAACAGTAAAATAAATCCATATTGTAACAATTCAGAAAAAATCAAATACATGTACTCATTTATTATTGCAAAAAATGCAAACATAAAGGATTCAAAGAATATGTTGAAGAACTCGTGTCAAAAGGCGACATAATCCTATTTATGGCGGTTTATTTCATGCTACAACAATTCATTTGAAATGGGTGCAATTTAACATTTTGGCAGGCAGGAACTCTAGGTATTTGTCAGTTACTTTTTGCATATAATCTTTTGGGATCGAACGATCTTACATTTTTACATGAGTATAAAAAGGAGATGGCGTACAAACATAAACGGTCTTGGTGTAGAATAATATGGATAGGTTTTACCTTTTAAAACTATTCTATTTACACACAACGATAAAAAACATCAGCTATCAACTTAAAAACTAGTTTGTGTTCAGATGTGTGAGGCAGGCGTTTTTCATCGGTGTATAATCTTTTATTCGTGTAGTGCTTTAAATTATGGTATACATTTTTAGTTAGTCAAAAGTTTTGTAGATTCAACCATTTTTAACGTTAGAACGTATTTCGCAGACAGTTTACTCATCGG
>OY744536.1:92380175-92410175 GCA_963556195.1 Sepiola atlantica | reverse complement strand
GGATTGACAAAGGTGAAACGAGATGCTTGAAATTCTCAACCACTCAATGGGGAACAAAACTATACATTTAAGAATATAGAAACCATGCTTCCTCAGACGTTCCAAATACATGAACCAAACGGGGAGTTGCAGTGATTTCTACTTACTGGACATATATTATATTACTCCGGCGACGTTTTATTCAGAATACTTAATTTTGTGAATTCTTACTATGTTTATACAATCACACTCAATACTTTATACAGCTATATATTTATTTGGTAAGAATTTTTTTTATGAAACTATTTTTTTAGCACATTCTCAGACATTATTTCATACCAGTTTATCAACCGAATTCTTAAGGTCAACGGCCCTGTTGGAAATCGAAGATAAACAGGCTTGACAAAGCTCAGATTTTTCTCAGCAAGGACTCAAATGTTTCGGCAAAAGTGTAGCCAAACTATCTGTATGAATAAATATATACCCCAAATTAAATATATGTATCTTTTTCTCATTATATATATATATATATATATATATATATATATATATGATGATTTTATTTACACACCCATGTACAAAATCTGCGACACTGGCATGTCGATGTTATTGTTAACTCTACCTGATGAGATCTCAGTTTATAGTAACTGTTGATCGATAACATCGACATGCCAGTGTCGCAGATTTTGTACATGTCTGTGTAAATAAAATTATCATATATAAAGCTCTATTTTGATATTGAGCACTTTTTATAAACCCCGTTAAAATTCTCTGAATTACCACCCTGTGGATATTTTTCACCTGGATTATTACCATTATTATATATATATATATATATATATATATATGAAACTATAAGTATACTTTTAGACGATATAACCTATAGTAAAATAGTTTAAGCTCAATACACGAGATAGATTTATAAAGATAAATGAAAAAGCGATAAATATGTACGAATGACAAATCTATTTAAACTTCGATTGTTCAGTGCAAAAGATTTGTCATTCGTACATATTCATCTCTCTTCTGTAATCTATCTTTATATATACATACATATACATATATATATATATATATATATATATATATATATATATATACATCTGTTCTTTTGAAACACGTCTAAGATATACACTGTTTTAATATTGGTATAAACATTTTAGTTTAGGTGTTTGTTTTATTTAGTCGACAACCTGTATCTTTATTTAACATGAAATGCATACCAATGACTTCAAGAAAATTAAATCACTTCGTGAATAAAAATAGAATAATACATTACAAAATGGCGCCGTGAATTTAGACATCTATTTTGATAATCTATACGTTTGATATTGAAAACAAATACACGCATAATTTTATTTAAAAAAAAATTCTACCACATTTTTTAATCAGATGTTTGCATAATTTATTTAATCTGTGAAATTCTTATTCATAATTTATAGCTTTGCAAAAGTATAATTTTTATAATTTAAATAAAATGACATTGATTAATCATTAGTATCCCAAAAAGCAAAGTTTGCAATGCCAATGTTAGGAATTAATTCCATCGCACTTAAAGCTGCAGTGTAAGTATTCATATTCTCGTCAATTATGGTTGATTTTTGGTGGAGCGTTGTTTTTAATCTCCCTCCCACAGCAGAAAGACGTAGCACAAGGGCGGGAAGTGGAATTGAAAAGCCAGCGTCGTAAAAATAAGGCACTCTGGCTTACACAAAAAAAATCGGCGGGCAGCTCCGTCGGTATTCCCCGGCAGGAGCGCCTGATGCAATAAGCAATAAATTAAAACTCTTCTCAAAGTGAAAGAAGGGAAAGCCTGGGTGGGTGGACCTACTAGAACTACACACGAAACATTATCTTTTTACTGAAATCGTGCGTCAATTTATATATACGAATTGAAATGCTAAAATTCTAGAACACAGTTTGTTTTTTAATTACCTTTTCTAGTTCGACAAGACCTACATGATCACTATTGGTTTCTTTTACATAGATATAGTTTAATTCCAAAATTTGATAAAAATGAATAACAAATGTTACATAATGAATAAAAACTCATTTTTGTTTGGTATTGGTGATGTGTAAAATATCAAAATAAAAGTGTAATCTTAGCCAATGAGTACGCTTGAAATATGACAATTTTATATATTATTAGTTCATAACATTTTAAAGTTAAATATGTAAATTGCAACTGTAAGGACCAGTAGAGCATAATATTATAAACACACATCTGTAATCACGTTTACACTGTTTACAACAAGATCAGTTAAGATAAGCAACAGTGATCCTGGTCAGTATTTTGATTTGATTCGCCCATATATCAGACAGACATCGATTTATACAAGTAAAAAAAATACAAGAACATATAAGAATAAGCTTCCATATAGGATAGCGGTATCTTACGATTTTTGAATTGCCATACTAAACAAAACCTATCAAATATATCAGAAGAAAATGGGCACGGGGTTTGTCTACAAGAAGGTTGTCTGCTTCTCACTGGAAGATATAGCAACTGTGTATTTATTTTTTGAAACATCTGATTATATAACTGGGTGAATTAATTTTTTTGTTTCAATGGGAATATACCACTTGTTTTAGAGATGTCTTATAAACGTTACTTCTGTGTATTTTTTTAGCCAATGAAAACGCTGTAAATACGATTACTACTTATTTTATAACATTTTAACGGAAGTGATATGATTGTAACTGTAAGACATCAATAGTTGGTTTGTCATTGCCATTTAGCTATAGTTGTGTTTAAATATTTTTTTCTCGTAAAAGTATTCAGGATACGCAGCATTGCTGTTGATGATAATATACATGTGTCTATTAAGACATATGATGTACTGTGTGTACAACGCGGTTTTATGGGCGTCCCAGGTAAAGTATGATTAATCGTTCGTTGTTCCCCATATGCATATTGTCAATGGCAGGCTGCGCTAGCATTTAAGGTTTAATAGCCAAGGGTATTGATGACAGGATGTCAACACATGCTGTTTGATAATGATTAATTTGACAAAAATGTTACAAAATATTATCTTATATTATCGAATAGTAGCGTGACCTTGTACGTGGTTGTTTTTCAGACCAAATCGACGATATGACCACGACAATTATTCTGATACAGTCATTTGAGTTAGGATACCTTTTTCTGTCGCGCTGAAGTATCGTGCGGTGTAGTTCTATGAGGTGCAAGAACTGCCCGTTTCGGAAACATGGTCGTTTTCAAGTCAAATGTAAACACATTTTGTTGAGCCGTCCTCTTAAATAATCAAATTGTGCTCAGTTTTACCCATCGTTACTAATGCTTAAGTTGTTGTTACACTGTCTACCAGACAAATGTATTAAACATTATTGGGTACTTATATCGATCTTGAACCAGTTTCCGTGAGTTTCTTGTCGGAAGCGTTCGGCTATCCTACGCAAACACGCGAGAGATGACGAGCAGATTTGTACCAGACGACAATTTTGATACGGTGCTACGTGCTATGAGTTTAATGTTTAGCTTGTTTTTTTTTTTTTGTTGTTGTTTAAAATATTTGCAAATGTAACTAAAAATAATAGGACGCAGCACCGTATCAAAATTGTCGTCTGCTACAAATCGGCTCGTCAACACTCGGGTGTTTGCGTAGGATAGCCGAACGCTTCCGACAAGAAACTCGCGAAAACTGGGTCAAGATCGATATAAGTACCCATTATCGTCAACTGTGAGTTAGACGTTCATCAGCGGTGACTCATTAGTACCTATTAAAATACTATCCTCCCAGGCGTTACCTTTGTTTTTAAATGTGTTTTTTTTTTATATATGCGAGATTGTTATTATTCTTCGGCGCTGACTTTTCACTCTCAACCATTCCGACATTGTGTCACATCTTCCCGCGCTAAGAGGTAAATAAAAACAGAAACGGCAAAATGCCAACGAAATACCAATAAACTTAAACATGACGTGTTACTAAGAGAAAATTGTTTTGAACAAAAAAGTATGTTATGTTATTAAAAAAAAAACTCTGATTACTTGAACCAGACCTGAAATGCTGACATGTTAAGTGTGCGTAAGCGCACGAGCCAACTCCGTGTGTGTCTCAACTTAGTTTGAATCGAAAGCATTAACGAACAACAGTTTCGCACCGAACTCACGATGAAAAACGTGTAGATCTATGAGGGTGAGAGGTATTGGTGGGGTGTGTCCATGGAACATGGTGGGCCGAATGTTGAGTAGAACCGAGGGGAAAGAGGGGAGAACAGTAGATTTGTTGTTTGCGTGTCGAGCCAGGAAATTTCAAAAGGTTTATAAGTGAGAATATTCATCCGGGAAATGCTAGAGCATATACACGCAAACCTATTCACTTTACTCGGCTATTTCTTCAATAAATAATTGACTCCTTTTCTTTATTCCCATATCTTTTAAACTTACACTCTATAGACAACCCATATATATATGTATGTATGTATATATATATATATATATATATAATTATACATGTACGCATTTGTAGTCGTGACACCAGCGGATTATTAGTTCGCTGTATCGGGTTCGAATTATGTCGACTGCTTTGTCACTTTTTTTACATCTGTTTAATATATATATATATATATATATATATATATATATAAAAATTATTCCCGCTCAACCACCAACCTCCACTTTTTTCACTCAGAATCATCCGCATCTATTTCATTCTATGCTACTGACTTCACTACGCCCGGACCTCGGTGCTATTGCTCCCAGCAGCGGCTACTACTTCTTTCCATCATGTCAATACAATATTTTCATATACTTGCGTGGCATTTTTCTTAATATTATTATCCTGAAGTCTTAAAAATAAAGACGAAACGTTGATGAATATATAACAAAAACAAAACATCCTTTTTAGTTTTTTTTCTATTTCATTCCCCATCACGCCGGATCACCTTCATCCTTCCTTTCTCATATATATATATATATATCTTCCCTTCAGCTGTTTGTGTAATAATAGGGTGGACATGTCTCTCAAGCTTTGGATGCACAACTGTCCAGGGAGAAAGAACATCCCGATTAAACAGGAATGTGTATCTCCTTATACCTGAATTGTTTCCAGACTTATATAAAGTTGAGACACTGTTTACCAATGATCGTTTTTGAGGAATACGAAAATCATATTCATCACATGCTGCTAAACTCCCCACTAGATTTCACTTATTCTCTCGATCGATGTTAAATAAATGTTTTATTTTCTCCAGCTAACAAAAAATATTACTTTTGACCAGCTAAAAAAAAATATTACTTTTGACTTACCATTTTCGACCCTCCTCAAAGAATACTCCATGTTGGTTGTAGAATTTTTTTTTCTATAACATTTTAGTACTGACACTCTCCCCGTCAACACCGGAAAAGTTATAGACCACGTGTACTTTTCATGAAAGTGTCTGTTTACCATTAATTTGCTATTTAT
This sequence comes from Sepiola atlantica, assembly GCA_963556195.1. NCBI lineage: Eukaryota > Metazoa > Mollusca > Cephalopoda > Sepiida > Sepiolidae > Sepiola > Sepiola atlantica. Next base: position 92,404,770 of record OY744536.1, on the reverse strand, counting down.
ATACTACATGATACAAAAAATTACGCACATATTTAAGTAACGCTCCCACTAATTCCGCTGATTTTCGAGAATATCGCATTACGTTATTTCTACTTACGTATACACTTATACACATTCCGGTTTTTAAAGAATGCTATTAACGAACATAGTTCCTTGCAGTGTTTCATTATTAAACATGCCAACTACAATTTCTTCAGCAACTTGGTTTCCGAATTAAGTCAATATACGGTAAAATACTAAACAGCTCCAGAAAGTCGACATTTTCTGAAACCTTCACCTTTCACATCCATACGATCCAAGAATTGAAAATAAAACATTACTTTATTCGTATAGAAATGGCCAAAAACTTGTAATTGGTTGACCCTACATTTGGTCGCCTTTTGGCCGAGCGTAACATAAAACGCATGCCAGCTTACACGCTTCGTTTTAGCTGACCTATTTATCAATATATGTGATACTCGCTTTCTTGGCCAAATTGTTACGAACGTATATCCAAGACGGAGAGGTTTAGCGTTCGATCCCAGTCGACTCGCAATACTTTGTTTATATATGTATATTGTCGAACTTTTGCCAGCGTGGAAGGGGGTGAAGTAAAGACTGAGGCGGATTTTTAAATCCAACGTTATTACGTAGTAATTTTAAAAGAAATCATTATACTACGTAGTATTTTAACTATTAAATCAATGTACTACTTTAACTATTGTGAATATCAGTATTTCTATTCGAACACACAGAGTATTAGTGCTCTGCATGCAACCGTTATTATATTTGTGTTTCAGTAGTGATTATTTTTTTCTTTTTCTCTCCACACAAAAGAAAATGGAAATTCTATAAAAAGATAACGGGGAGATTAGTTTAATAGGGCTCTGTAGACATCTTTAATTTTTAAACTTATTGTAGATAGAGCAAGTATTTAATAAAAACATAAATTCTAGGAAAATACCGATAACATGGGATGGACAGGAAGACTCCTACAATCGCGTCTCTTTCTTTCTTTCAGTTCTTCTTTCCTCTTATCAACCTTCAACAATTTCAGACCGAACATTACAATTGTCTGGTGTGACCTATTTGCAATATGTCGAATGTTGACAAAGTTTACTTTCTTCTTTCATATTTCCCCCGGGCAACGTCAGGCAACGGGTCAAGTTAGTTAATAAAATCACGATGCGATTCGAAGCCTTGTTGATATATTTCATCTAATTTTGTTTACACGAATGTATTATATTTGATGTCATACCCAGAATATATGATTTTAATTCGTAGACTGTGCCTTTAGAGAGACTACGGCATTTAGTCAGATATAATTTAGGAGTTATGGAAAATAAGGAGTTCCGATTTTATTTTCTAAAATTGCCTTATAATCGGATATAGTCGCATGTAATACACAGAAATGTCTCTTATACATTAAACGATGCTGATGGTGATATTATTAAGTGTTTATTACTATGAAGATGCTGATTATGATGATACATTTACACTAACCAGAATATATCGCTATTTTAAAGTGTCCGTTAAAATGAAAGATTTATTGAATTAATGATGAATCGTTTCTCGAAAAATAAAAGCGAGCATATTCACATCGATTCGCTTTGTTGAAAGGAGTATTCAGATCTATTATGGAGATGGGAAAACCGTCCCTGTGTGCATACATATTTATATAACTGCCATAAGACGTCTGATGGATGATTGAAGATGCCATCGCCTATAGTTTTAAAAAAAATAATGCTCACATAGTCATAAATTCACATTCTATAACATAAAACTAATATAATGTATATTTATTTATGTGGGTATGTATATAATATATATATATATATATATATATAATGTACGTATTTCTTAGAAGTTTTAAAGTCACTTTGTACTTGTAATACGGTCTCTATTGTACCGTTTTTATATAACTTTAGATTTCATTTAATATGGACATGTAGAAAAGGCATATGATTTATCAAAATATGACATCTTACTATATATATATATATATATATATATATATATATATATATTTATATATATATTGAATACATTCCATTAAATATTAAATCATCTTACTTGAATCATTTGTAATGTTGATCGTATTTTTCATAGCTCTGCATTATAAATACAAAAGTATCGCTTGTCTGTTTGGTTCCTTTAAAGTACTATTTTCCGTGGGAAATGAAAGAAAAATGTTTGTTTTTTATCCCAGAAGTGATCTGATGGTCTTCTGATGAGCTGCACTAACGTAAGTCGACCAAAATAGCAATTCAGCAGCATTAAGTATCCTAACTATAAGCTGGTGTTCATACGAGTAATTATCAGAGCAGATATGAGTAGTTTTAAAAGATGAGATACAATACATAGTAGAAATCAAACAGCAGATATTCAGAAAAGCCTACCTACATTGGAATTAGATATACCACGAAAACATAGATAAATATTAGATTTGCTTTTCTTTGTTCTTTTGCCTGTTCCTTCCCAGAATACCTATTAGTATATAAAACGTATTTAACGATTATACTTAACATTTTTAATGGCGTCCCTATATTTGGTCCCCCGATTTATAAGACTCATGTTTTGAGGTATGTCCGTTCGTCCGGATTTTTCTCCGCAACCATCCATTGAATTTCTCTGAGATTTTGCATGAAGTTCTAACTTTGGCAAGGTTAGAAAGTGACATTCTCCGATTTTTGAAAAAATCTGGTTAGCTCCCCAGGGAGTTAAAAGCCCCCGAAATGTAAAAAAAATGACATTTTTTTGCCCCATAACTTTTCATCCATCCATTAAATTCTTCTGAAACTTGGCCAAAATGTGGATGCAATTGTTCTTAATAGAAAATAAGTATCGCTGACATTGGAAAACAATTTTGTTCGCGCCCCCAGGGGGTCAAAAGCCCCCAAAATGGCAAAAAATGAACCTTTTCTCCCATAACGTTTGATCCATCCATTCAATTCTTCTGAAATGTGTCCAAAATATAGTAGCAAGTGTTCTGGATATAAAATGAGCATCCTTGACCTAAGAAAACTTATGGTTAGCGGGGGTCAAAGGGGGGTCAAAAATGCCCCAAATTTAAATGCATTGCATTTTACACTCGCCACATCGAGTCACATACAGAGGGGGACCACTTACGCGCGGCTTGTTCATCTTTGGTAACCCCAAAAAAAGAATATTGCAACTGAAGCATTAAGGGATACTCTGATAGGGGCTATATTTATAGAGGGGCAACATGAGTGGGGAGTCAGCAGGAAGATTTGTTTATATTATTCAGTATAAGTAGAGTCGACAAACGAAACACGGGATTTGTAAAGGCAAGCACTACGAGAAAAAGTTATCAGAGTAGCAAATCTTCCGGGATTAAGGGGCCTTTAAGTAAAAATGTTGTCTCTGTTGTTCTGTTGAGTCGAGCGTATTTAGGTTGAGGAGATACAAGTGCAGTAACTTCATAGGAGTATATTATGTGTAAAACAAGCAAAGTGTATACTGTACTGGTGATGCGACAGATGCTAAAGTTTGGTAGACAGTGTAGGACTAACTTGGTTATACATTTTTGTTTGCGCTATGTCGAAGAGAGAGGTTAATAGATTCTGATATACGTGAATAAACGTGTGACGAATACATTTATTAAAGGGAAATAATATTCCGCCGGGTTTGAATAGATAACTCAACATCAGGTTGAACAGCGAAGCATCTCAACTTATTTTGAGCGCGAGTATATAACAAAGACACGTACGGAGGTGTTTATTTATAAACAGGGGGAAACGACTATATATTACATTGTATGTTTAGTGTTACGTGGTGTAGGGCTTCAAGAAACATCATTTAAAATATAAAAAGATAAGGTTTGTATAAAAATGTGTTGATTTTAAATAAATACTAGTGACCAGTTAATTTCAAATTTTATTTTTAATGTTTCTGTAAGGTGATAACTTATAGATCTATGATTCACGTCATGTTTCAAAACATGAATTTAAACATAATCGATCATAAAAAATAAATGGGTGAAGTTAAACTTAATAGATATTTAAAGTTAAATAAATTGTTTTGGACTATTAAAATTATTTGTATGTCGTTTTGCACAATTTTATAGTTTAGGGCAAGTAAATAGGAACATATTTTCGCAGACGGCGCGAGAGAAATGGGGTGAGGCGGTAGTCGCGCAAAAATATGCGTCCGGAGAGTACATACCTGTGTATTGATTTTAATTTTTAATATGAAACAAATATTTATTCGATATATCAAAAATATTAAACTGTTATATAGATTAATTACTTTGCATGAATAATATTGTAAAACTGTTAGTCGATCAGTATCGACATTAAATAACACCATTAAAAAGTATATAGCGCATTAAAAAAATTAAATAGTGCCATTAAAAAAAAATTAATGTTAACATCAACTTTCTATCAAAAACATGATTTGATAATCTTTCAAGCGATATCCAACTTCAGGTATGCGTTCGATTTGTGTGGGCTTCTATTTTAAACTGGATATTTTCCTGAAATTCCTTTCTTGGAAGAAAATATATTTCGAATTAAAGATCTTTTTTTTTCTTGAATGTTTTCAATACTATTAGCGGAGGATTGAGATAACAAAAGGTAGTTGGGATGTGTGTGATACAAAACAAATGCACTCATTATAACAGTAATTAATTAATTATCGAATAGAACTAAAAAGTTAATTGCAATCAAGTAATTGATTTTTAGATATATTTTTTAATTTTTTATGTCATTAATATTTTAATTATACGCCATTTGTTTAGTTTAATGTACATTATATGTTAAAAAAACACGAAAACTATACATTAATACGGCAGCAATATAGGGTGTTATCGACATATACAACTAAATTTCAATTGAATGGTTGACGGTTTTCGCGTTGCAAAAGTCCCGCTATTTAAATCTACTCATTTTATTGAAGAACTTCGATATATTTGTTCTCTATTTTAAACGTTCTGCCTTTTTTACTAGCAGGAGGTGGGACGCGGAACCTGGGTATCTTTCAATTGAAGCTTCATTGTACAGACTGAAGATAAAAGACGTATACGATTATTTTATTACACTCAACTCTCCTTCTTTCTCTCTCACTCTTTCTCTCTCACTCTTTCTCTCTCACTCTTTCTCTCTCCTTCTTTCTCTCTACTCTCATATATATATATATATATATATATATATTTTAAGTTATGAAAATAAATTTATGCCCATGATATTTTCATAACATTCTACCTAGCTCTACTCACGTATCGAGCACTGTTCAAGTAAATACTGAAAACTGATACAAAAAAATGAGTGTCTCCTTATAATATTATAAGTGGATACATGAAATAACTATGTGTGTGTGTGTATATATATATATATATATATATATACTGTTGCTGGAATCCCCACAAAAATTGGGCTTCTCGTATGATTTTGTTTCACCTCAACTTGACTTATATAGATGTCTATATTATAAATTATAACAAAAAATGTTCTAATAGAAATCGCACAAGACATAGCAGAAGGCCACTGGATGTAAGCAGCTAAAAAGAACAAAATAGGATTATCGTAAATGTGTGAGATGCGAATTGACGCTTATCTTGAAAAGGAGGAAAACAGTAAGCTAGCAGAGAATTCAACAAGATTGCAGTTCTTTGACAGAAGCTGCTGGATTGAAAGTTGTATTACAATGAGGTATCCAAAAAACAGATTTTACCACCGACTATCTCTGACCCCCGCTGATTTCTCTATCCCTTAATGTATGAACATTTTGAGTTTCGTTCACAAAGCCACATTACTAAACAAATATGGTCGAATCCATCGACCAAATTATCTTGTGTCAAACTCTTATGATGCGCTTGTGTCCTTAGTTTTACTAGCATGTTAGATTGTTGGCCCACATATTTATAAAGACATGTCATATATATATATATATTTACCACTTGTGCAAGAAGTTAGACACAAGATCAGGCTTGTCTTTTTAACAGTCAGCGCACTAGGTTAAGTTTAATTTAGCCTACAACAATGCCTTAACACACCCATCAGCATTTTCTGGTAGGGACGCCTCAGGCGATTTGCAATTAACTAAACCCTTTTACCGAGAGAAGTTAGTCTGTCAGTGGTGTTTAGGACTGAACAGAATCATGCTTCAGCCCGGCAGTAAAAAAAGTAACTGTTCGACTGATTGTCAAGGACGTCTCTCCGACTAGTACGAACGACACCTACGCATACTTTGCCAGTGCCGCTGTATCACAGCTCTACGGTGATTCTAGACAGGCAATTGCCTCTAGCCGGGACCGAAACCCGACTGTTTAGTTGACAGTTGGCGCTTCTAATAAGGCATACACAATGTAAAAAAAAAAAATAATCTGATGCATTGTATATATCTAGATAAATGAAAAAAAAGAATAGATTGTTTGCACACATACGTAAACTTGAATACGTTCTGAAATTCCAAGTAAGTAATTGAGCTGTCTTAGTATAGAAAATACGATCCTAACAAAAATAACAGTTTAGGAAGCCATGGAACTCTAGTCGATTGATCGGTATTAGTACTGGGGGAAATCGTAGTTTATATAGTAAATAAAGATTTAGTTTCTTTGCCCTCTCGTTCTCTCTCTCTCTCTCTCGTTCTCTCTCTCTCTCTCTCTCTCTCGTTCTCTCTTTCCATCTCGTATACGTTGGCGCGCCATTTTAATGCATTATAACGATTTTGAAATCAATAGCATCGCTGCAATAACAACAATACAAAAAAAACACCGAGCATGCAAAGCGGGGCATTATACTGCACTCTGTGTATTCAACATCCAAACCCGCCGATTTAATACGCTAGAAAGTAACTTTGAAGACGACTCTGAAATGATTAACCACATTTTTAAGTATTTAAAAGGGAAAGAGACTTGCCTGTCGGTATTAACATTTCTACTTGTTTTTATTCTTTTTTGCTTTTGTGAACATCAGATACGTCCTCGAACCGTTATAACGTGCTTCGTCTGTCCAGAATACTGACTGGCACGCTTAAGTTTAAAATTGTAATTAATCGATAGACGAACAAAGACTATAAACGCATCTTCTCTCTCTTTGGTGCGTTCATCGTCTATCAGAAGCTGTTTTTTGCGCCATCTGTATGGTGTCACGGTTAAGTTTGAAATATAGGTTGTGTGTCGGTCACGCTAATGTATGAAATTAAATATACCGATAGCCGAATACGTTTAAGGTCGAAATGTATTTCATCTGTCTATTACACTTACGTTTAAAATATTATCTTCCATCTGTCAGATTTATACTTTAAATATTTTACTTATATATAGAGTAATATTTATGGACGCATATAGTAGATATAGCTAATGATTTATATCAGATAATCAGTGCGTCGGTCTGTCACACTTATGATTGAAATGTCATTTGTCTTCGCTTTACTCAGCTGAAGTTTTTAAAAAATAACACGTTTTTAAAGGCATCGTAAACCGCGCAGATTAAATGGACGCCTGTTAAGGGTGCCTTTTTCTTGTTTTAGTCTTCGAGGCGCGTAAATCCTGATAAACTACGTCGAATCTTCATCCGTTCTTCCTCCGACAATGTTTCAGCATCCCACACTCGGCGTCTTTGTTTCATTGTTCTTCGTTTTTCTTGTTTTCGTTTTTTTTTTGTGTTTCATTACTTTTATCTTCATCTTGTGGTTGCCATTGCTCTGCTTCTCCATCTCCATCTTCTCCATCCTCAGCTGCTCCGTCTCCAGCATCTCCATCTTCTTCATCTTCTCCGTCTTCTTCTTGTTAGACTACTTTCAGCGTCTGTGGCTCCGCTGGTTTACTTCGATTCGGCTAATCAATATCTGCTGTTGCTGCGACAGTCGAGTCTGTGAAACATTTCTGGCTAAGCGAAGCAATATGAACCAATCTTTTTATTATTGTTACGCTGTTCTTGCTGTTGTTAGTGGTGATGATGATGATGATGGTGGTAGTGGTGGTTGTGGTTGGTTTGTCTTCATGGCTGTTGTTGGCATTATTATTACGAACTGTTGTGGTTTCTTTATCTCAATGGGTTTATGGTTTTACTCCAGTTCTTTTATGTGGGTTGGTTTTACACGACAATAGAATTTTAAGGAAATACACAGTAAAATAAACAAGTAAATAATGACACTTTTGAATAGTCACCAAAGTCTATAGCTTATCTTTATCTCTATGTGAGCATATGCTGATTATGTGTGTGTGTGTGTATATATATATGTATATATATATGTATATATATCTGTTAAATATATGAACATATATATATATATATATCTGTTAAATATATGAACATATATATATATATATCTGTTAAATATATGAACATATATATATATATCTGTTAAATATATGAACATATATATATATATATATCTGTTAAATATATGAACATATATATATATATATATCTGTTAAATATATGAACATATATATATATATATATATCTGTTAAATATATGAACATATATATATATATCTGTTAAATATATGTATATATATATATATATAATCTGTTAAATATATGTATATATATATATATATAATCTGTTAAATGTATATAAACTTTGTAATATAGCAGGAAAAATCCCAGCAGAGTGCTCGATTATGAATTAAAGTTAAACATTAAAAATTAAGAGCGATTAAAATCTCAACTGATACTTCCGTGATTGAAACCGACGGTACGAATGTTGTACTGATTTTTCTGTACCAAAATAAACATATATATATATATATATATATATATATTTATTCTGTATTTAGGCAGCGTTTTCTCATTTATGCAAACATTGTTGAAAAAATAATAAAGAATCGTTAGTTTAACTTTTTATCAATTTTTCTGATAGTATTTTCTGTTTTAAAATAATAACAAAATGAAATGTCCCATTGGGTTCACGAGCGTGTTGGATTCTTTGTTAAATCCTCCCCAGGTGTCAAAAGCAAATGAACAAAGAAGCTGCAGAAAGAAAATAACACACAAAAAACTACGGCAACATTTTAAAATGCGTAACGTAATGCGATTTTATTCTGTGATGCCACTCTAGAGTCACTGAATTTAAATCGTCAACAACTTTCCGGTAACAATGTGAAAAATGTTTTGTGCGTTTCCCTATTGTCTGTTAAAAATATATCTTTCTCCAGGTGTTTGTTCATTTGCCATCAACACCTGATAATGATTCAACGAAACATCAAAAACGTTCATGTAACATATGGGATATTTATTTATTTATTTGATTTTTAATACACAAACAATCAGAAAAACTAAAAAAAAAAGTATAATGAAACAGACGAATTCTATTATTTCTAGCAATGTTTAACAATATAATATATATATATATATATATATATATATATGTATATCTGTATGCATATATATATGCGTATTTGTATGCACATATTTGTATGTGTATATATATATGCATATATATATGCATATATTTATATTCATATATATATGCATATATTTATATTCATATATATATGCATATATTTATATTCATATATATACGCATATATATTTATATGCATATATGTATATTTATATGCATGTATGTAAATTTGCATGTATGTATATTTGCGCATGTATGTATATTTGCATATGTATGTATATTTGCATATGTATGTATATTTGCATATGTATGTATATTTGCATATGTATGTATATTTGCATATGTATGTATATTTGCATATGTATATGTATGTATATTTATATATACGAGTTCCATATGACCTGTTCTGTATAACTAACGTTGTGAAGAACAATGTCGATTAATATTTGTGTTACGTCGGTAACGTCTCAGTTTGAGAAAACAATAACAAGTACAAAAATTACTTTGTATAAATCAATCTATTTTTACAATTAGCATTGATTTTCACAATCTTAGATGCAAAATTTTTTTTTTCAACAGAAACTCTATATTTGAGAATTTTCTTTTAGGTGACGTGAATTACCACGCCTTAATTAGCTATATGATCCACCGAGGAGAGATTTCTGAATATCAAATCGATCATTATTCAACCTAATTTCCTTAAAAATGTAGATTATTTAATCAAGTTACATTTTTTCTGTATTGTTTAAATAAACTCAGCAATATCTTAATAGACCATCTTAAGAAACGCCCATGTTAGAGAATTATATTGTTTTTGTTTTTTTAATTGAAATCACACAAAGCAATGGATGGAGCCACTTGAATGAATGAGTCATTTGGAATGATTATTCCAAATATATATGTTTAGTTACCTTATTGACCTTAGTTATTAAAAGACCGAGACTATTGGTATGAGGAAAGCAGTCAGCAGAGCTCGAAGACAGAACTTTTAGGAGAACGCTACTGGAATGAGAAGCTTCACTATAACGAGATATATAAACAGTATAATTGGTGAATACCACCTAGATTAACTAGTCTATCGAACTTCGAATAAGGAAGCAGGATATAGATGAGATAATAATGAATGGATTCATAGAAAAGACTGGGACTAGCAACATCACGCCTGGTTGTGTGTCAGAGAGAGAGAGAGAGAGAGGGAGAGATATAGAGGTATAGGGAGAGGGAAAGATATAGGGAGAGGGAGATATATATAGAGAGAGATATACACACGCTTCTGAATCTTATGAAAACACCTTAAATGGGGTAAATATAACAAGCGTACATCATGCAAGATCTGATAGTAGATTTTTAGAGATAGAAAATAGCCCCTGAAGTGAGAAAGCGTTTGGAACGATACAAAACTGATTTTACAAAAAGCAGAAAGAGCAAGGGATCTTATATATAAACTCCAAAAAATATTTCATTAGAAAGAAAGGTCAAATAAAAGTTATCTTTAAGAACAGAACAATCTATGAAAATCTTAAGAAGAAAAAGAGACACACTTCCGATTAAAAGACACGAGCTGAACCTTAAAAGGAAGACACGAAACAAGCCATTTCGTACCCCATCAACAATTAAACTTATTTTGTATATTCGTTTCTAGTTAGAATGCACGAGTTCATTCTTTAACCAATCAGGTATGGGAAAATGTATGGCTCAGGGTTTTGCTTCCAAAGATATAGGTGGGCGCTTCGAAAAGCGTCACAGACGACAATCATAAGTGTAATATAAATATGACCCATGTGGTACAAATCAGTGCACACATAAACAAAACACGACAAATGCATTGATACAAAGGACACAGCCTCATACACAAAGAAATACAACATTCATATTAAAAGCCTTCAGACAAAAAACTAAACTGCAAATGAACAGCCACTAAGAAGAGTAGGAGTCTGTCGAAAAATATATGAAACACAACAATGAATGAATCAATACGCAAATGTGATACAAATTAAAGTTACATGTAACATAATATAACAGACACAATACCATATGTGTAACAAACATGCATATATATATATATATATATATATATTAGTATGATGAAATATAAATCAAAAGTAAAACTTTTAGTAGATAGAACCTATAGTGAAGATTCATTGGACATCTTTTCGACGGAAAATTACCACCCGGACAAACTACATATCTTTTTTACGGAACTTCTCTTTCACTGCATTTGTTAAAATAATATTTTTCAAATAGTTGAACTTTGGTTTCTTTGAAAGCCAACTTATCTATCTGTATTTCTCTAAGATACCGATCTTTGAAAAGCCTTGGCTCAAGGAAAGAATAATAAACACTAGTTTATTACTGAATACACCTTGCATTGAACAATTGAAATTTGAAATAAACTGGGACAATCGTCGCATATTTATCACTCTTTTTTCTTTTTATCTCTAATATATATATATATATATATATATATTAATCAAAAGCAACTAGGGAATGACATGGAGGAAATACATAGTGATATAACAGTTAATAACTTGAAAAACATAGTTACATGAAACACAATGTAGACAGATACACTATACAATAGATGAGTATTGTACATATTTACGTGTTATAGGTCAACATTGAATACAGATATATATTCCAGAGGGGCAGAAAGACTGGGTCACTTGGGTTCCTTGGAAACTGATTGGCCTTTAGCCCTTAAGTTGATGAAGTATTTTTGTTCGGTAAGACTAGGGAGTTTCTAGATTGGCAAGATTGTGTTTTATATGATGACAGGGTGGGTTTGTAACCCAGAAAAAGTGTTGCTTGTTTTAAACGTGAGTTGTGATGTTGATTGGAAAGACAGTTCCTTTTGTTACGGCCAGTATCGAAATATATCATCGAATTCAGAAGAAATTACGGGCTGTGAAGTTATAATTACATACGCAGATTTAAAAAAGAATTGTGATTGAATAATGCTAGATGAAAATTTAACCACGTAAACGAAGCATAAATGCAATAATATGAAGTGTTTATGCCCTACAATAATAAATCTATAAATAGTATGTTCTGTTTTAGTTAGTTAATCACGACTTCCTTCAAGACGTTTTAACATGGAAACATACACCCGTATTTTAACATGGACACATACACCCGTATTTTAACATGGACACATACGCCCGTATTTTAACATGGACACATACACCCGTATTTTAACATGGACACATACGCCCGTATTTTAACATGGACACATACACCCGTATTTTAACATGGACACATACACCCGTATTTTAACATGGACACATACGCCCGTATTTTAACATGGACACATACACCCGTATTTTAACATGGACACATACGCCCGTATTTTAACATGGACACATACACCCGTATTTTAACATGGACACATACACCCGTATTTTAACATGGACACATACGCCCGTATTTTAACATGGACACATACACCCGTATTTTAACATGGACACATACACCCGTATTTTAACATGGACACATACACCCGTATTTTAACATGGACACCCGTATACATTCGAAAACGAAAATTCAGGTGTTAATATATATATATTTTTTAACATGGACACATACACCCGTATACATTCGAAAACGAAAATTCAGGATTTTATATATTTTTTTTAACATGGACACATACACCCGTATACATTCGAAAACGAAAATTTAGATTGTTATATATTTTTTTTATCATGGACACATACTCCCGTATACATTCGAAAACGAAAATTCAGGTTTTTATATATTTTTTTTATCAAATCGAAACATCTCATAGGGTTCCTACGTCCCTGATTAACATCCGGCGTTTTAATTAATTCTACTCATAAATTTAAAATTATAGCAATTTGAAGGAAAACTACGCTAGTAAGGGAGAGATACAAGTTACCTAAAAATGGCCTTGACTCTGCCGGTTTGATTTTTATGTTGACTAACCACGGAGGGTGTAGTTTTGAGAATTGTTTTTCTGAAGATGCTTCCATCTATGTAACGTGACTTATGTAGTGACGTACGAAGAAACGGATTCTTCTTTTAGTGTGTATCTTTGTTATTCCCCGAACAAATGGTATTGCCACTGAGACGTACAGGTCTACTTAAAATTAGGAGGTGGATTACTAAGATCACCCTAAATTGGAAGTTATGAACCAATATGATTGTTAAACTAAAATTTAAATTCATGCGTGCTGATACCGTCAGGGTAAAAAAGAACATAAAATGATTTCCAAAAAACAAGCAGTTCTGAGGAAAGAAACTGAAAAGCGTTCCAGGTCTGCGGACCTCTACAGTGAAATGATGGGAGTTTACTTATTGACGGGTTGGTTGGAGGACTCTTAGTTAAGAGAACACAAGGGCAGCAAGTTCGTAGTAGCCCATTCTGTTGAAGTACTTGTAAAAAACACAACATAGATTGCAACATTGCGGCGATGGGACGTGCTGGAGTTTGGTAGACGGTGTTTAACATATATTAAATGCTCTCTTGGGGGGCATGTCTAAAAGATATAGGCAATATGTTAAAGCACAGCCCAGATGTGGAAACAATTCGCCCTGCAAGTGCATGGTGTATGTGTGTGTGTGTGTGTGTGTATGTATGTATATATATATATATATATATATATATATACATATATACATATATATGTAGAACACTGGCAGATGTGTAAAGGTGTTTAGCTTGGTAAATGGATCCATCGTTCTTGCCGCAGCTTTGGAAGTATCTTTTATGAAAGAGATGTAACCTGTTTGCCATTTCACTTTGTTGAGGGCCACATGTCAAAGTCTGTAAGCTACCTCAATCTTTTAGTCATAAAGTCGTGTCTCATAAGTGTGTCTCACGGAGCCAACCTATCATTTGATGATGGCACGTTACACAAGATTAAAAAGAAACATTTACTTGTCTTTCCGTTGGCCAATCTACTTACCATATTTTTTGGTAGCATCCTTTTCCTCGCAGACTATTTTTTTTTTTACCGAAGACACGGACAACCAAAAATAATTTCAATTACTTATCCTATTTGATATGACAATGTTATATCACGGTGTTCTTAACAACCGTTGGATATCCGAGCTGTGAAGCGGTGCTCCAATCACTCACATCGTGTGCACAAAAAGAAAGCACGTCGAGGGCGTTGAAATATGTATAGCTTTTGTAATGAAGGCATAAAGACCCCCTGAATTATGACTCTCTCTCAACTATTAGCATAGCTTTGGAAACCAAAACCACCGTACGTCATGCCAGACGCTTTGGAGTCACTCAGTCAAATACTTGTTCGACATTTACGCTTCATACATATTCTATGACACGAATACATAAGCAAGAACGGTCTCTTGTACATACACACTCAAGAAGCCAGTCAATTATAAAAGACTGTTTCTTTATTGTTCTACTCACTGAATGGTCATTGTGTTTACCTAAATAACCGAAGACAATCCTCGTAGAAATAGTGTATACTCAGCAAATGGTGACCACAACGTGAATATTGTGTGGGTTTAACAAGTATTCTCTAGTAAGTAAAATATTATAGAATTTCAAGCGTAAAAGACAGATTCCCTACCCAATGATGTCCGGTGGCCATGCTTTCTGATCCCCCGCTACTATCCAAATCCCTTTTTTCGGTTAAAGGCATAGTCTTCTCGATGAAGGGTTCCGGTTTTAAAATCAGGAATCGACAAGTGGTGTTTATTGGTCACCCGATTTATAAAATCGGAGGACTTATGTTTTGAGGCATGTCCATCCGTCCGTCCGTCCGGATTTTTCTCTGCAACCATCCCTTGAATTTCTCTGAAATTTTGCATGAAGTTGTAACTTTGGTCATGTTAGAAAATGACATTCTCAGATTTTTGAAAAAAATCTGGTTAGCCCCGAAACTTTTCATCCATCCATTCAATTTCTCTGAAACTTGGCCAAAATGTAGAGGCAATTGTTCTGGATAAAAAATGAGCAAGCTTGACCTCAGAAACATTTTGGTTCGCGCCCCAAGGGGGTCAAAGGGGGTCAAAAATGCCCAAATGGCCAAAATTTATTGCATTTTACACTCGCAACATCGAGTCACATACAGAGGGGGGCCACGCACGCACGGCTTGTTAAATAATAGTTACTCATCATATTCAAGTTAGATATTTGGGGGAGGGGAGCAGGAGCAATTAATTGGTTTAACCATGTTTTATTTTAATTAAACCATGAGAAAATCAAAATGTTTTTTATTCTTGGATTTGTTGATTAAAAACTATAAATATAGGCTCCATGGGCACAAATCTTTGTCTATAATTAATATTTGTTTTTAACGCTAACAAAGTTAAAGCTACATAAATTGTTTCAGCCCATCAAAATAATCTTCAAAGCAATTTATGATGTTTACTCATTCATTTATTTATTTTTATTATTTTTTAAATGCATGTTTTGAAACATGACGTAAATAAAAAAGCTGACGTCATGTCAAAGTTATAATTATTCTAACAGGGTGATGTTTTAAGCTCTATAAGAAAGTTAACATAGTTAAGTTGGTAAAACATCAAACTAAACATGTCAAGATTCGATGTCGATTTCCTGTCATGCCATTCGCTTTATTTGTTGGAAATTATCACTTTCAATGGTTGCGATATTTGTTTAGCGTAACTGATACACGAATATGTTATTTCAAATTTAAGCATAACAGATGGACGAAAATAGTATTTCAAATTTAAACGTGACAAACTGAGGTCATTATAACGATGCTTGTGTGCCTCTTAAATAAAATGTCTCCTTCCAATCTGAATGTTTAGCACGTGTAAAATGATATCCCCACTGAAGCGTGACTGATCGATCGGCCTACCGATGTATGGTCAGGCGGACGCGGTAACGGTAAGAGGCACAGGAAGAGGAAATACTGCTACTGCTGCGGATATTGATATTGATGATGATGATGATGATATTGATGATGATATTGATGATATTGATATTGATGATATTGTGGATGATGATGATATTGATGACGATATTAACATTGATGATGATATTGATGATATTGATGATGATGATATTGATGATGATATTGATGATGATATTGATGATATTGTGGATGATGATATTGTGGATGATGATATTGTGGATGATGATATTGACATTGATGATGATATTGACATTGATGATGATATTGACATTGATGATGATGATATTGACATTGATGATGATGATATTGACATTGATATTGATGATGATATTGATGATATTGATATTGATGATATTGATATTTATGGTGATGATATTGATGATATTGATATTTATGGTGATGATATTGATGATGATGATTTTGATGATGATATTGATGATGATATTGATATTGATATTGATGATGATGATATTGACATTGATGATGATATTGATATTGATATTGATGATGATATTGATGATATTGATATTGATGATATTGATATTTATGGTGATGATATTGATGATGATGATATTTATGGTGATGATATTGATGATGATGATTTTGATGATGATATTGATGATGATATTATAGATGATATTGATGATGATATTGATATTGATATTGATGATGATGATATTGATGATATTGATATTGATGATGATATTATTGATGATGATATTGATATTGATGGTGATGATATTGATATTGATGATGATATTGATGATGATATTGATATTGATGATGATATTGATGATGATATTAGTATTGATGATGATATTGATGATGATATTGATATTGATGATGATGATTTCGACTTTAACTTTTCTGGCATGAACATATAGTTTAAACAGTTATCGAACGACTGAGATACAGATGAAAGAAAATGAGGGTATAAAGAACGCAACACTACACCACAAAAACATGTGTATAAGAACAATAACTTTCGACAATAGAGCTGACTGAGTGGAGAATCGCTGGCATAATACCACCGCACGAACTGAAAGCAGCCTTGCCAATTTTTTCTTGACTCATATATATATATATATATATATATATATATATATATTATATGAGAGAGACAACTAGAGAGATATATATGTGTATGTTACTTTTACTACTGAATTAAAATTGTACCAGCTGAATAGATTACAAATAAGGAACTTTATTTTTCTCATTTTATTTGTACTGTGATCTTGAGGTTCTCTAAATTGAATTGTACACACGCCATTAATAACATAAAAGTGTTCTCATACACGGCCATCATCTCGAATAACATGAACGATTCATCTTACATCGTCCAAATTCGGTTATCAAACCGTGCCGTCTGCTGTGAACATTCATACAATTTTATATTGGTAATTTGTGTCATTATTCAGCAATACCAAACCTTCTACCAATTCCGAATCAATTATTTGGAACTAAACATGTCTTTTCATATTTTCTTCACTTGATTTGAATCTCGTATTACCTTCCCTTTCACATCATTCTGAATCGGTGAATGGATTAATAAACTACCATGAACCATCCAATAGGTCATGCGACCAGATCTTATTTTAGCGAAATCGAAACTGCTTTTTAACGGTCGGAAATGTAATTTAAATCATTCCTTTACCTGGAAATAGTGTATTTTATAAAAAACACATATATTGGCGGGTACGAAGACAACCCCATCGTTCAAAGAGATAGCATACTTAGTTGACTTTTTACAGCAATTCTTGGATGAGAAGATTCCAATAAGATATGCCACAAATTCCGAAGACAAGCAATGGTAATATTAACAAACTATTACGTCGGGAATGTAAAACCAATAATCAGAACACACTATAGAGAAATTATATCATTGAAGTTTATCCCGATTACTGTTTTACAGATTATATTATCAGGCCCGGTAATGCTTTGTCATGCGTTTAAATATTTGGTGATTATATAAAGGATAGTTGATTAGTTTTCATCCTTTAAAGAGATTATCGAAAATGAATAGCGTTTCCACAGTAATCATCCGAGAAAGAGAATAACTAAGATTAAGTGATGTTACATCTTTAAAGAAAAAGAATCAATAAAGATATATATGTTTGCTTTTTTATTGCACATATATGTTATAACGGCCAAGAAAACGGGCACGTATAGAACAAGCCGCGCGTGCGTGGTCCCCCTTTGTATGTGACTCGATGTGGCGAGTGTAAAGTGCTATAAATTTGGGCAATTTGGGGCATTTTTGACCCCTTGGAGGCGCCAACCAGAATTTTTCTGAGGTCAAGGATGCTCATTTAATATCCAGAACAATTGCCTCTATATTTTGGCCAAGTTTCAGAAAAATTGAATGGATGGATCAAACGTTATGGGAGAAAATGGTCATTTTTCTACCATTTGGGGGGGGGGCGTTTGACCCCCTGGGGGCGCGAACCAGATTTTGTCCAACGTCACCGATACTTATTTTCTATTAGAAACCATCGCCTCCATATTTTGGCCCAGTTTTAGAGAAATTGAATGGATGAATGAAAAGTTATGGGGCAAAAAATGTAATTTTCTTGCCATTTCGGGGCCTTTTGACTCCCTGGGGGGGGGGGGGGGGGCTAACCAGATGATTTTCAAAAATCGGAGAATGACACTTTGTTACCTGACAAAAGTTACAACTTCGTGCAAAATTTCAGAAATTCAATGGATGGTTGCGGAGAAAAATCCGGACGGACGGACATGCCTCAAAACATAAGTCCCCCGATTTTATAAATCGGGGGACCAATTAAACACATATGAATAGGGAATTTAAAATGATCATACATAATAGTCGAAAGATACATGAGAAAATCTTATTTTCATCCGCAGTAAGTACATCTGAAAAATAATTGGAATAAACTTTTCAGGTATCACAAAATTAGTTTCATGAAAATCGCTCCAGACAATGCCTGAAGCCGCTTGATGCAAGGAGCTAAACAAAAAATAATAGTTCAAAGTAAAAAAAACCAAAAAAACGAGGATAATTGTTAAAAATATCGACTGCCACCCAGAAAACAGCAAGTATCCTCCCTTGTTCAGAAATAACGTCATGTAATGTGAAGCGTAAAACAGAATAAGGGAATCGCGCGTAACTAAAGTTATGAAAGTAAACTCAATGGACACGTTTTACTCTATTATGAAAGTAAAATGGCTATGTGTTACTCTATTACGAATGCATTTAAATTCATTCGAATTGATATCGTTTTGGATGCATCAAAGCATATTGTAAGTCGTATTAAAACCAATCGACCTATTCAATAATATTTGTTGACGATTACTGAAGATGTATCATGGCTGATTTTACTAAATGGCAAATCTTAAGCGGCAGAACCCATAGATATATATATATATATGGATATATATATATAGAGAAAGAGAGATAGATAGATAGAGATATAGATATAGAGAGATATAGATAGATAGAGATACAGAGATATAGAGATAAAGATAGATATAGAGATAAAGATAGATATAGAGATAGATATAGAGATATAGATAGATATAGAGATATAGATAGATATAGAGATAAAGATAGATATAGAGATAAAGATAGATATAGAGATAAAGATAGATATAGAGATAAAGATAGATATAGAGATATAGATAGATATAGAGATATAGATAGATATAGAGATATATATAGATAGTAGTATTTTTTCTGAACCATCAGATATATATATATATATATATATATATATGTATATATTTAACACATAAAAGGGGGGACATATTAGGTCTTCATTTACAAAAATTCTCATAAAATAAAACAGTATTCAATGCCAAAGTTTAGTACAGCTTGAATATCATGCACTTGTCTAAATGCTTGTTAATACATTTACCAAATATTTATAAAATAAACAGTTACTGTATTAGCTTAAATAACAAACATATTTGAAATTTTGAGAAACCAGTTAATAACGGGAGGATTTATATCAATAAATTAAAATTTCTTAATATTTTTTAATATATTTTATAAATCCGAATTTTCGCCAAAAATTCGGATTTATAAAATATATTTTAAAAAGTTAACTGTTTTTTAATTTTTTTTAAATATATCTTTTAACGACATTTCAATGCTGTATTATATCTCGTATTAAGATAAATTATGTATTTTTCATGGAAGAACTGGTAACAACGATTTTGAAATGTTCCAATAAAAAATATCAGTGACACTATGCATAATTCTGGAGCAACGTGGTGCTTATATACAAAATATTAAAAACAATATATAGATACAAGTAGTGAATTCCATCGGGTATGATGTAGGGATATCAGCCTACTTCATTTATCTTCGCGATATAAGAAAAAAATAAGAGTAATATTTTGTATCATTTCTATAGATCTTATCAAGAAGACATATACAAATTAAGACTAAAATAAGTATGCTCATATAAGCTATGATTAATGAAAAGAAACGTGAAAATGAACCCTAGATCTGGCCAAGAGAGGGGCCTGTCTGTAGAAAGATAGAAATACATGGTATGGCAACGTGAAAGAATAGATGAGATGTCTAGGGTTAGTGAATGTAAAACAGTTGAAGTATCAGGTCCAGTTTAGAGAGGGTGGCAAAGCAAAACATTGGAGGAAGTGATAAAAAATGACATGAGAGTAAAAGGTACGAATGAAAAACTCGTTAGCGATAGATTACTCAAGAAATCAATGTCACAAGTCCGTTCAACGTATGACAACATGTAAAACGGACGTTAAACCGAATAGTATAATGATTAAGATTCCGGCAACTATTCTCAACCATTTTTAATTAGTTTTACAACGTTTATACCGAAGTGGCAAGCGACTTTAAGTCTTTCTTTTAACCTGTACGGAATATCGACCATGACCCTTTTATTTTAACCCAGAAGACCCTAGATTCAGAATTTCGTTTAGACAGTGATTTTTTTATTTATACGCTAACATAACCTTCCAGGTCGTTTCTCTCAATACGGCCACAATCTCCACCACTTCCGTTACAGTAGCACATGTCATACGAACACCCACAATATTCCTTTAAAAACTTGATTGATCTGTCATTTAAATGTTTCTTACTAATATGCACTATCTGAAATTAAAATAAATTTAATAAAAGTATTATAGAATTTTGAAAAAAAAAACAAGACTCCTTATTTTTTAAAATTATATATATATATATATATATATATATATATATATATATATATTCCATGATAAATGCCAGTATACTGAAATCATATGCCCTTAATAGGGTAAAGATGAAAATTCATATACACTAAATGTACAAATGCAAGTAAATTCTCAAATGTTTACATTTGTATTGTCATGCGTAGCTATTTATACTGTAGTGATGTGATAATGAAATGGTTTGGTTGATATGTAGTCATACCCTTAAAGACAATAAAAGTGTAAACATTTAAGAATTTCCTTGCTTTTGTACATTAAGTGTATATGAATTTTCATCTCAACCCTATTAAAGGCATATGATTTCAGTATACTGCCATTTTTCCTGGAATGGCACTACTTTTGTAAAGGCTATGCATCAAGACAATTGTAATGTTTAAGTTTCTTTTTAATTCTCTGGAAAACTAAGTTATATGGTAAACTGAAATTAAAATGCCATCAACTAGACCCTAGAACCTCTATCTCTGCCAAAAATCAGCTGAATCCATCAAATAGTTGAGATACAGGGTGGCACACACGTACGTACGTACGTACGTACGTACGTACGTACGTACACACGGATACCACAAAATAACTCCTGATCTTTCTGGATCTCTGGTTTGCCTTGCCTAATGCTTCTGAAATTGTACACACTTATAGAACCTATAAAATGAAAATTATGTGCAAAGTTTTAACTAATTTGGTTTATTGGATTTTGAGTTATGACTGATCAAAGAAATGAGATTTCTAGCATAGGTCGTTTTTGAAGTCTATTAAGGGATAGAGCGCTATCGCGCCTCCCTTGATTTTATATATATATATATATATATATATATATATATATATATATATATATAACTTAAAGAAAGAGGCAGAATTCCTTCAAAATATCATGGGCTAGATGCAGATATTTTTATTAAAATCGAAAAAAAAATTGTTTTATTATTATCTTAAATTTGAACTTATATCGCGCATGGTCGCTGGTAAGGATATATTGTTTTTATTTTTTATTATTTTGATAAAAAATATCTGCATCTAACACATGGTTTTTGAAATCATGTCTCTTTCTTGAAGTTTAAAATTTTAAAGATGCTGAAATGAACTATTCTAAATTTATATATATATATTTATAATATATGTATATATATATATGTATATATATAACATGAGTTGGGAGGTGAAGGATAAACAGTGTAAAATCATATAGGGCAAAGGTATGCTTTTGGAACGGTAAACGTAACCTTATGACGAGCTGTATATAGATGCCTAAACTGAATCCGTTCAAGTTGCTGCGAATGCTGACGACACAATAACACATGTTTGGAAAGGCGAAATAGAGCATGGTATTTTATCTTAGAAGAGGGTAAAATTCCCAGGCTTGATAATATTTACACTGACTTAACCATAGCTGGTGGAAAACCAGTTTAAAATATTTATTTGAAATTGTTCAACATGATACTTTCAACTGGTGATATACCGGTCGCTTGGATTAGTGATGTTATTACCCCATCAGCTATTTAAGCAAATTGTGTGAAACAGTAGTGGACGAACATATGAAAATAAATATGTATGCATCATTGTTGACTTACAAACCAGGTCCGGCTACTCTACAGCCTTAGAGAAGTCATAGAATATAATAAACCTGTTGACATTGCATTAATCGATTTGATTTAAAGGTTGGATAGTGTCTATCCCTTTAGAATATTTTGATAGAAACAAATCTGAATAGATAGAATATACACATCTTGAAAATTGTACATCTAATGACTTAAAATAAGCTTATCTTGATGCTGACCTAGTCACACATATTGAACACGGGCAAATGTTTATTTTTAATTTTTTTGTTTATGAAATGAGGTTTGATGAATTGTATTTGGATTGTTCCTACTATTGATTTCGTCGTGTGTTGTTCGCAAAACTTTTCGGTGGATAAAACCTCTGACCTTCACTAGCTGTTATTTGTGAAGAGTGGAAAAATGTGTACGTACTTTTTTCGCGCGCACCATTGTTGTTAAAATTTCAAAATCTCTGAAATCTTCTCAAATACAGAAATTAAAAAAAAATAATAATACCAAATGAATTAATACAGAAATGGAAACTATGCAACGGTCTTTTCATCACAGCTTTTGAAATGTTAACGACGATGATGCGGTGATAAAATAACATCATTATTCACTAATAAAAGCCATTGTCAAAATACACCTGAACAAGGTCGGAAGTTATATCGGCGAAACATAAGAAAACCTAAGATGAGAGCAGTAGTGCGAACAATTCAAATACATAGCCAAATGTTTTTTTACAAATAAATAACGCATTTGGAGAACTGTCTGTAAATAAAATGAAATATTTTTTTATGAACTAAAAGAACGCCCGAGAAATAAAACCAATTTACTACTTTTTTTTAATTTTCGTATCTTTTTTTGTTTTAGTTGGGGAATGGAATGACAGTTATTCACCAGCAATTTCAAAGACTCTAACCGAGAGATTTTCTTAGGATTATAACTATTTTATAAGCGCAATTGTGAAGATCTTACTTAGACTTGGTTCACCTGGTGTGTTAGCTAGGTAGTTTTGTAATTTTTCTGTAGTGTGTATGATTACTAGAATGATGGAGCTCTTCCAAATATTTCTTTTTATGTGGTATATGATATATCTTTGTATTTAGTAATCTTCTCATTCTAAGCTATGGTTAAGCCAGCATCATTAGGGAAAGTGACTGCTTCTAGGGTTGCTACTCTCTCCCTCTGGTCTCGTATCACTGTCAGAGTTTAATAAACCAACACTTTGAATAGTCATTAAATGAGTATTGGTCGAGTAGTAACTTATAGTTAGAAGACAAAATAAGAAAATTAGAATGTTTACCTTGCGTGTACTTTCGTCAGCTTCGTCATTCTCGCTTCCCTCATTTTCTCATTTAGTCCTCACATTCCATGAGCGGTGTTTCTGAAAAAGGAGGAATATTTTTTCTTCTGGATTGGAATATATTTATCTGAAACCTATTATTGCCTAGTTGTTGATCTTCAAGTAGGTTTTTTTAAAATTTATTTTTAGCTACTTACATCAAGTGGCTTCATGCTTTTTCTCGAGCGATTTCTATAAAAAATGCAATCTGGGTTCATGATACCAGCATTGCAATTTCGGATCATAAATATATGAATGATATAAAAAAAACTCTAACAAAATTTAAACATAATTACTTTCATTTTAAAGAATACCATTTGCAATTAATAGTAATTTTAATGATCCAAACACAATATTCCCAAACTCTT